>JZKD02S1223565.1:340441-359235 GCA_000966675.3 Picea glauca | reverse complement strand
CATGGGTTTGAACTTGCCTGCCCCCAGGGGGTCCTTATCTTGGTCATAGACTAGGACAAGATCGCCTTCAGAGAAAATCTGAGGATGGACGGACCAATCATACTGACACTTTAATCTTTGTTTGTGAGCCTTGTTGGCTAAGGTTGTGTGCCAATGCTACTCATCGAGCTGATCAAGATATAATAAAATGTCTCTCCATGTGGCAAGGGAGAATATTTTCTAGAAAATCAATCACTCTAAACCTTATGTTCCGTGTATAATCCATCAACATAGGGATTGAGAGGAAATGTCTCTTTTTATAAGATTAATATTAACAACTATTATCATCAATTTCATTTTAGTCAAAGGTATTTTTTATCTCTTTTTATACTTAATATAATGATTAGATTTATTTTCATGATTTAATAGAGGATTTAATCAAACAAATTGATTTATAAAATTATTCAAATGTGATTCATAGTCATGTTGGACATACTATCATTGATGTATTTTCATTGATGTCAACAACCGATGATGCACATGAAGCTCAGAAGGGAAAGCATAGTGCAGAAACATGATTGGGATCGAAATCCCCATAGGACAAACCAGGACCATTGGATACACAAATGCCAGATCAAGGGGAGGGATGGATTGCGGAGCGCGAAGGGAGAATTAAACTAGATGTTATTTCCAATCCCGCAATTAGTCTAGATCATTATATCTCATAGACTCAAAGATCGACGACTATTGTTGATCCACCAAACGATCAGATTAAGTTGTGATCATTGGATACGCAAGCGCCAAATCAAGGGAAAGGATTGATTGCGTAGTGCGAAGGGATAGTTAAACTACACTTTATTTTCAATCCCGTAATTAGTCTAGACCATTAGATCTCATTGATTCAAAGATCGTCGACTATGGTTGATCCACCAACAATCGCACAACTTCAATTGCAGAGTTTGGGAGATGAACTGAACCACATGCAAGTTACAATTTCGCAATCCACATCGATCCTTGTATCAAGTTAAGTGGAAGGATAGGATAAGAAAAGACAAAGACCAGAGCCCCAAAGTCTCGAAGTAAATGAGGATCATCTGATCTATTCAGAGCACGCCAAGGTAGCAGTGGTAAACTTTGGAATTGACCACTTTGGGAGAAAAGGGTTGAGAAAAAGTAATATCACTCGAAGGCCGAAGTCCCGAAGTAAATGTGGATCGTATGATATGAATAACACTTTGGGAGATACCAGGATTGTCATATCATGTTTAGTGGAAGGACATAATAAGCCACAAATGTCCTGAAATAGACGAAAGCCATTTGATTTGAGGAAACACTTCGAGAGATATCCTGACCATCGGATCGAGGAAAGTAGAAGAATAGGATAAGCATGG
Organism: Picea glauca; assembly: GCA_000966675.3. Classification (NCBI taxonomy): domain Eukaryota; kingdom Viridiplantae; phylum Streptophyta; class Pinopsida; order Pinales; family Pinaceae; genus Picea; species Picea glauca. Next base: position 357,865 of record JZKD02S1223565.1, on the reverse strand, counting down.
AGAAAGGCCCAAAATCCTGAATAGTCAAATTCCTGATAGTCATTAGATCATGTTAATCCTTTTCGGGTTAAATAATGACCATTAGATGAAGTCAAGTTACTCGAGGTTTACACTTTGGGGAATCTCACTTTGGGAGAATTGGGAAGTGGATAAATCGAATCACCCGAAGTCCCAAAGGTCGAAGTCTCTAAGTGGACATGAGTTGTCCGATCATAGGAACACTTCAGGAAGTATCTTGATCATTAGATCAAGGAGAAGAACATGTGCCACATGAAGAGATCTACCTCAGCAAGGACACATGGTGTAACTAGATGATGACAAGTGTCAAGGTCTCATAGGTACTTTAGGCATACCTAAGCCACAAATCTAAGTGACATGTGGAAACCACTCAATCAGTGCCATGAACAAGTGATGTCAGCAAGTTACGTCACTACGAGAGTTTTCACTTCGGTATTTTCACCACCAACAAACACACGAAGTACCGAAGGCCGAAGTCTTGAAGTGGACATGAGTTGTTCGATTTGAAGAACACTTCGGGAGATTTCTCGACCATTTATGATGTACAGTGGAAGGATAGTGTAAGTGGAAGTGCCAACCGACAATAAAAGGTCTCCACCACTTTATGACTTATTCGGTAGGTGATCACTCCGGAGGAAATTGGAGCAGCGATTATTCGAACCTCCGAAGCTGCGAACTCCCAAAATAAATGTGAACTATTCACTCACGTGTAGATTAAGTCATGATCATCAATTTGTTCAAAACCTCTGGACAAGTTAGGATCGTTCGACTAATGAAAGAATGAATTTTGACCATCCGATCTATTTCGGTGGAATCTGATTCGATAGATTTGAAAGGTTGCAAAGACCTGGTGTCCCGAAGGACGAAGTACCGAAGAACATGGCCCCAACACTGGACATATGGGGGCTAAAAGGAAAAGGGTGAAAGAAGAGACAGTGATTAAATTAATGAGCATGTGTTTCTATGCCTGTGGTCACATGTAAATGGGTTGAAGGAAGCACCTATGCAGAACTCAGTTTCTGAAATATTTGCAGAGATATGGAATCGAGTTAACAAGAAATCAATCCATACCTATGATCGATTTATGAAAAACATGTCAGTTGGTTATTAAAATGATGTGTGGTTATGAAAAGTCATGTTAATGTTTGTGTTACTTAAAACAAGGGTTATGTAATATTAAATGAATAGACATGTTGTTTATGTAGAGTTGCGTTGAAAAGTTTAAAGGCTTAGAAATATGCTGAGATGTGAATTAGAAAGTGCATCTGTCAATGTCTTAATCAAGATCAAGAACAGAAGGAGACAGAGAAGTAGTTACACAATCCAATGTTTAATATAGAAGACCATTATTGGACTTCATATCCTATTTCCAGATTGATGAACATAGGGTGGCAGGGAGGTGCAAGGGCAGGTTGGAGCCTGCATGGGACTAGGTGCTTCCTTATCATTTGTAGCTGATTAAATAGGGGGTTGTAACCTCCTACCAGTTAGAGCTGGTGAAAAAGGGTGTGGGTGCATCCTGATCAGTGGGTGTTGATCTAAAGAGGAAGAACATATTCCTTCTATTGTAACTTGTAAAACAAAATTTTGTAGTTAATAGAAAAGTGTTTGTGGTTTTCCCAATTGGGTTCCACGATAAAATATTTTGTTCAAATTTTGTTTTCATTGACAAAAGTAAAAATATGATCAAATTATTGTGTCACTGATTCACCCCCCCCTCTCTTAGTGACATGATATGATCCTTCAATTGGTATCAGAGCAGGTCTCTTCAATGAAAGTTTAAATCACTTGAAGGGAAATATACATTAGAATGGATCAGTAATTGAAGATGTCATTAAAAGTCCCCCTATTTGATGGTGAAGACTATGTCTTCTGGAGTGTTAGAATGAAAATCTATCTGATGTCCATTAGACTGGAAGTATGGGAATTAGCTGAAAAACGATATGATGTTCCAAAAGTCACTCCCATAGAAGTAGAAGACAAGAATAAATTTTGGGAACATGAAAAGGCTTTAAACACACTACAAGATGGAATGAGTAAGAAGATCCTTGCTAAAGTACTAAACTGTAAAAATGAAAAACAACTCTGGGATAAATTGGAAACTATATATGCAGGAGATTCCAAGGTAAAGAGGGCCAAAATTCAGACTCTCAAAGTACAATATGAAAGTCTAAAAATGAAGGATGAAGAAAATATCTTAGAGTACTTCCAAAGAGTTGATAATATTGTTAATGCAATCAAAGGTTTGGGAGTAGAAGTGTCACAAAATGAGTTAGTTGAAAAGATACTAAGAACACTACCTATGTTATATAATCCTAAAGTGTCCACTCTTGAAGATTGAGAGAAAATAGATGAACTCACAATGGATGAATTGTATGGAATCCTCATAGCCTATGAGTTAATATTATGTCATGAGAACATACCAAAAGGAGAGGCAACCTTCAAGGTGTTCAAGAAAGAAAATAATCATAAGCAAAAACCTCAATCCAACCATCATGAAGAATCTGATGTAGAAGAAGCCAATTTTATTAAAAAACTTCAGAAAGGATCAAGGAGGTACAAAGGCAAGTTGCCTTTCAAATGTTTTAATTGTGGAAAAGTTGGCCACTTTATAGCCAAGTGTCCCTATCCCAAGGAAGACCCTGAAGATGAAGAATACACAAATAGACAATACAAGAAGAAGGGAAAACCCAACTATAAGAAAAAGTATTACAAAGGGAAAAATAATTTTTACTCAAAAGAAGAAAACAATAGTTCATCAGAATCTAGTGACAATGATGATGATGAAGTCCTTTTTCTAGGTATTGAAGAGTCTAATGAGATAGAAGAAATTGAGCATGAGGAAAATTCAGAAGATGAAGCAAAGGTTAATATGGAAGAAGAACTTCTCAGTGCCTTGGATGAATTAAGAAGATACACAAACATATATAGACAGGTGGAAAGTTTTGTAGTTGAACAAAAAGAAAAATGTGAACAGATAGAAAAAGAGATGGAGAAACTCATGAGCAACCTGAAAAACCAAATCCTAGAAGCAAATAGGATGGAATAAATTTTGGAAAAGTCTCTTAAAGATAAACAAATAGCCTGTGAAAGAATGGAGGTAGAATTGGTTCACCTAAGAAAAGAGCTTGATGCAAAACTTATCCAAACAATATATGAAAAGAGATCTAAAATATTAGATAAGATTATAACCACACAAATGGATTCAAGTAACAAAAATGGAGTAGGTTATTCTCAAGAAGAAAACCAAGCTAACTCAAAATATCATGCAACTGCTCTCCTCAGTACATTCAAGAAGAAAGATGAAGAAAAGACAAGAAATGATCAGAACTCCAGAGGACTACCTCCACCCATCAAGAAGGAATATAAGACAACACCAAAGAAGCTTTATCAAAACAAGTATCCACACATTTTCTTTGGTTATTGCTTTGCATGCTCTAATTTCAGACACAAAGCTATGAATTAAGAAAAACTTGAGGGTTAAGAACTATAACCTTAAAGATAACCAAACTGTAGATCAATTTAAGAGCATAAATTATAATTCCTTTGCACCTTTACAAGAAGGGAACTTAGAATGCTTCATATGTCATAATTGGACACAAAACAAGTAATTGTAGATTAATGGAAGTCTCAGATAAACCAAAGTTCCTTAGAGAGAAAAAAAAAGCTTTGGAAAGAAAAAAAATCAAAAGAGGAATGTCTTATTGCGTTGAAAGCCCAAGATAAAGAATATCTATGGTATGTTGACAGTGGTTTCTCAAAACATATGACAAGAAAAAAGGACAAGTTTTTGAACTTAAAGAAACAAAAGGGTAAAGTTACAATTGGTGAAAATGCTTCAGGTAACATACTTGGGAAAGGCACTATGAATTTTGGAAAAGAATACTCAACCTAAAAACCTTTAGATCTTGTTCACACCGACCTCTGTGGACCTACAAGGACCAAGAGTTTTCAAGGAGAGTCCTACTTTATGCTATTCATTGATGATTTTACTAGAATGAATTATGTATGTTTTATCAAGGAAAAATCATAAGCACTTAACAAATTCAAATCTTTTAAGAACCTTGTTGAAAATGAAACAAAGACAAAAATCAAATGTCTTAGATCAGACAATGGTGGTGAGTTCACCTCAAAAGAGTTTGACCTCTTCTGTGAAACTCGTGGAATAAAAAATCAATTCTCTGTTGCCAGAACACCTCAACAAAATGGGATTGCTGAGAGAAGGAATAGAACAGTCCAGGAGGCTACAAGGACTATGCTCAATGAAGAAATATTATCTGACGGATATTGGAGGGAAGCTATAGGCACAATAGTATACATATTAAATAGAGGTTAGATCAGGATTAATAGTAATAATAATCCTTATGAACTATGGTTTGGAGATCTCCTTCGATAAAATACTTCAAGGTATTTGGAATTAAGTTTTACATCAAAAGGCTTGATGAGAATCTCAAAAAATTTGATGCTAGATCTGATGAAGGTATCTTTCTTGGATATGATTCTACCAAGAAAGCATACAAATGCTACAATCTTAGATTACATAAGATTGTTTAGAGTGAAGATGTTAAGGTGGATGACTTAAAAACAATAAAGATCAAATATCAAGAGACCATACTTGACAATGAATATGAAGACGATGATGAGTCAGTTGGTACACAAGCCTAAGAAGTAGAAGAGAATAAAGAAAAATCTGACACAACTCCAAAATTCGATAATGTCATACAAGAATATTATCAATTACCCAACAAATGGTAATTAATACAAGAATATTCTCAAGACAAGGTTAAAGAAGCTTCTGGTGCACATAATAGTGACATTGATGATGAATCTTCAATAGTAGAACAACAAGAATAATTGAGTGATGATTATCTCAAAAAAATTTCAATCCTATTTTAATTGTACACTGAAACTCCTTCTCAAAGAAAAATTAAAAAAAAGAAGAAGGGAAGGATAATTTAGGGAAGAGCTAAAAATTCATTCATGTTGATGCTCCTATGAGCATTGAAGCACATAAAAATGAATAGGATCATCGAAAGCATCATGGTTCAATAGAATAACTCTATGCAAGATCTAACATAGTTTATTTCAGGGCTTTCTCTGCCCAGGAACAATGCAGGTTATGTATTTGTCTCAGAATGGTTACAAGTGGAATGAACGGAAAACTTTGCAGCAGTGAGGTGATGATGAGAATAGATTAAGTACAAATATGAAAATGAAAAGATTGAACGATGTAATTTTCTTGAACAAACATGGAATGTTCTTTGAAATAGCAGGTTATAAGAACACAATGCTTTCATGGAATTCAAAAATAGAGAATGACTTGGACAATGTGTTGCAGTCTCATACAGTGTATTCTTTGAAAAATCTAAGGTAGATAACATGATAGCACTTGATGAGGAAGTAAAGGCATTTGAACTAGACTGTGATGGTAAACATGATCGATGGAAGAATGAGCAGTCGATTGATGCAGAGGAATAGGTGAGAAGCCTCAACAACCATCCGATCAAGAAATTGACAATGTTGATCGTCTCATATAACATGATTTATCCCACATTGGAAGTGCGAAAAAGTTTATGTGGGTTTATATAGACAACCCTCACTATACTTATCCGATGAGTAGTGAAAAGATATGGCGGGGGTTCTAGGTGCTTGGACTTCACTAGAAGATCACTAGCCTAGAGCCTGGGATGACCTATCAGGCCCCCTACCTTTAGGTCAAAGTGACAATAACTGTCGATCTGATGACAAAGGATCTCGGTTGTTCATTAAAAATATATTGTTTTTATATATACATTGCATGTCGGTCATATGGGTGACCGTGGGCTTAAGGGACATTTTGGTTGGTGGAAACTGGCAATGAAACCTCCAACTTGTCGAAGAAATTAGTGGAATGAAAAAATGGAGGATCACCAAGTTTGTCGTCATTTAAATAAAAGTCTAGATGTCGAAGACTGCCAAAAATGTCAGATAAAACTTGCACAATGAAAATACAAAAGACAGTGAGTAAAATAAAGCCACATTTTTCAATGGATTCTTTGGGTTGATGAATAACAATTCATGACAAATAGTATATCAATAATATTTTTTTATTAAAGTATGTGAATATTAGTTTAAAGAAGAATTTTATTATTAATTAAAGAAGACATCAAAATCATCTTGAATAAAGATTGATACATCTAGTTAGAGATTGATGAGAAGCAATGGACAGGGCAAAAGGTTGTTTGAAAAGTATAAGCTTCATTTTCTCAGTGTTCTAGTAGGACAACAATATCCGCAACGGAAGCAGTAGAATGTATATAGTGGTATACATGGAATCCTGTAGAAATGATAGGGGGAGAGATCTTGTCAAGAAGAACTACCCCTTCAAAAACAAAGGGGAAGATAATTTAGAAGCAAAGAGAGAGTATTGACAGGGGGAGTCATTAAATCATGACAAGAAAAGTATGATTGTAGGAAGAGTTACCCGAGTTTAGATTCTGGTCAGCAACATTCAGACATACACAAAATTACCATAAGGGGATCAACCCTTTTCCATTGATTTCAAAGGGGGAGAGTAACTTCATAAATAAAAGAATCATGTTAGGGTCCTAACCCGCACATAGGTAGAAAAATATATTTGGATGTAATAAAGGTCAATATTAATAAGGCCTTTCAATAAAATAGAATAAGTCGAATGTAAGAAGACCTAATAGAAGCTTCCTCTTCTAGAAGGATCTTCCTCTAGATACTTATTTTGATAGACATATTTAGTATAAATAGGAGTTGAGGGTATGAGAACCCTAGCTTGGATATTATTGTAATAGATCTCTTCTCAACTGGAGGTTGCCCCCTTGAAGAGGCCTGTGAACATTGCTCTCAGAATCAAAGTGCTATTTTTGTTGTTATTCATATATCATTTCAGTGTTATTGTGGTGATTTTTTTGGTTATATTGTTGTTATTATGCCATTTCTAGAATTTTATTTCTATTCTGCATACTCGTTATATCTGGTATATTACAAGTGGTATTAGAGCACTTTCCTCGACATAAATTGTGGGTTAATTTTTTTTCCAGGGTAGAGATGTATTCCGACGTCTTTAAGCCACAGAGATTTTTCATTACAAGCATAAACCTAGGGTTGAGGGACTCATACACACAGTAAATGAAAGTGGTACTTAAGTTCACATTTGTTGGCCACCCTTGTAACCCTATTGGTAGCCCTTCGAGTGGTAGTGCATCAGACAACACCTGTGTATAGATCGGCCTAGATTACCTGAAGCCCTCTTTAGATAAACTGATCGACCACCTGACTGTTATAGTGCCACCGAGAATATCACTCGGGAAGATACTCTCTAGTACCTGGGTAGTCGGGTAGTACAACTAAGGGTACGGTCTAGCCTCCTTAGTTAGTGCCCTGAGATATTGGGTTGAGTAATACTATTGGACCTCACATGTATATCAGAGAGATATAGCACAGGGAAAAACCCTTGTCTGTAGAACCTTTGAATACCTAACCCTTGGGGACAGAAACATAAAAAAATTAAAACATACAAGATTTATTGTCGCGCAACTATGTTTGGGTTGCCAAATCACTACAAATTTCTTCCTGGTTAAGAATTTGGGTATTTCATCACTATTTTATTTGAGACCTATTCCATTGGATTCATCTCTTCGCCCTTATCACATTCATACATATCATTTTTCAGAAAAAGTTTTGACCCCACCTGCCTTATTTCGGTTCCCTCATCATCATGGCCCATACCTGTATCCAAGACCTGGAAGCTCGCTTCAATACCTTGCAATCTAATTTCATCGAGACCCAACAAGAAGTGAAACAACTCAGTGCCAATGTTGCCGCCATCAATACAACCATGCAGTTCTCAATGGAGGAAATCAAACAAGACCTGACTACCCATCTTGAATCTGTCGTTTTGATTCTCTGCACCAAGATGCATATCCCTACAGATAACCCTTTATCTAACCCACCTTCATATACTAAAGATGAACATTCCTCTAACTTTCAGCACCATCACTTTCAACATGACCTACTCCTTCCATGGGTGGATGTGACCAAATTTGATGGTTCAGATCCCACTGGTTGGGTAACCCAAATGGAACATTATTTCTCTTTATACGACATTACAGATGACTTGGACAAACTCTGGTATGGTGTTCTCCATCTAGATCAAGAACGTTGTCAATGGTGGCAATGGAGAAAAACTTCTCGTCAAGGGTATATTGCTTAGACACAATTTGTGGCAGAGATTTATGAATGCTTTGACACTTACACCAACCATTTGGGTCATTTGGCAAAGTTCAAACAATTAGGAACAGTGGAAAACTTTATAGCTACTTTTGAGCGCCTGGCTTTTCGGACAGAGGGCATGTCTGATGCCTTTTTCTGAGAGTGTTTTATCAATGGCCTCAAGGATGAGATTTGGGCCCATGTCCTCATGGCATGGCCTCAAATTTGGGTGGAGGCAACTAAAAGAGATAAATATTCACAACAAATTGTATCTTCTCAAAACCAAAAACCCTCCTTTATCCCTTGCACTAAACCCATAAATCCCACTACTCCCTCAGCTCCACTAAAGATGCACAAATTGATCAGGGATGAAATGGCTAAACGCCAAATCAAAGGATTTTTTTATAATTGTGATGAAAAATAATTCCTGAGCCACAAGTGTAAGGAACAAAAAATTTTATGGCCATCACAGAGGATATTTCAGAAGAGGATGTTGAAACTCCCCTTGTGTCAGAGTCGCCTGAAACCACTGACATATCCCCTTCCTTAGACCCTACCAAATTAGAACCAGTTGTTTCCCTCAATGCTCTGACTGGTTTCTCTGCTCCCCAAACCCTCAAGCTAATCGGTTACATAAAGCATAGGAAGGTCATCATTCTGGTTGATAGTGGAAGAACCCATAATTTTATTCATCGTCGCATTGCCCAAGAAACTCATTGCTACATCCATGCCATCAATAATTTCCAAATCATGATTGCCAATGGTGGCTCCATGAAATGTGGAGGGCGTTGTGAAAATGTGTGTCTCCAAATTGATGACTACCACCTGAAATCCCATATGTTTGCTACCAACATGGGTAGTTGTGACATTGTGTTGGGTGCAAATTGGCTAAGGACTTTGGGCCCCATTCTCATGGATTTTAAGGAATTAACCATGCAATTTGACCAAGAGGGCCAACAATATAAGTTCCAAGGCATCACCGTCAGTTCACCTGAGATCATTAGTTCCCATCGCATGGAAAAGCTTCTCAAAAAAGGTCATTCTGGTGTTATTGCTCAATTCCATGCCATACAAGCAACAAAGAAACCCTTGGTGCCGCAAGACCTCCAATCCATCCTTTATAAACATCAAGTGGTCTTTTCCACCCCCTAGGGAATTCCTCCTTCCCGTGGTGTTCATGATCATTCCATTCCCCTTATACCAGGAAGTCTTCCTCCCAATATCCGTCCATATCGTCACCCCTTTTCCCAAAAAAATGAAATTGAGAAAATGGTCCAGGAATTCCTTAACGTAGGTGTGATCTGCCCTAGTATGAGCCCCTATTCTTCTCCTATGGTCATGGTCCTAAAGAAAGAAGGCTCTTGGAGAATGTTTCTTGACTTTCGTGCCCTCAACAAACTTACCATTAAAGACAAATTTCCCATTCCTATCATTGATGACCTCTTGGATGAATTGAGTGCCGTCCAATTATTTACTAAACTTGATCTTCATTTTGGCTACACCAGATACGTATGAAAGAGGCAGACATTATGAAGACTACCTTTAGAACTCATGAGGGCCACTATGAGTTTTTGGTCATGCCCTTTGGCTTGTGCAATGCCCGCTCCACCTTCCAAAGCCTCATGAATCATGTCTTCCGTCCTTTTCTCTGTCCTTTTGTCTTAGTTTTATTTGATGATATCCTCATCTATAGAAAAACCTGGACAGACCATCTTGCCCATGTGGATTGAGTTCTCCATCTACTCTCTCAGCACCAAATTTTCCTGAAACAGTCTAAATGTGCTTTTGGTGCCTCAAAAGTCGAGTACTTGGGTCATGTGGTTGGAAAGGACGACGTCAGGGTGGATCCTAAAAATATTGAAGCTATGCAAGACTGGCCTCACCCAAAGACTCTCAAAAGATTGCGTGGATTTCTGGGCTTAATGGGTTATTATCGCAAGTTTGTTAAGAATTATGAAAATATTGTAGCACCTCTCACTGCAATCCTAAAAAAGAACTCTTTCACTTGGACTCCAACAACTGCTCAATCTTTTCAAACCTTGAAGATGGCCATGTGCACCACTCTGGTCCTGGCCCTTCCTGATTTCACAAAGACCTTTATCTTGGCATGTGATGCTTCAGGGAAAGGAATTGGTGTTGTCCTTATGCAAGAGGGTCGGCCTTTAGCCTTTACCAACAAGCAATCGTCTGAAATAAATCTGGGAAAATCAATCTATGAAAAGGAAATGTTGTCTATTCTGCATGCCATTGATCTGTGATGCCCTTATCTATTGGGGCAATGCTTCCAAATTAAGACAAACAATCAAAGCCTCAATTATTTTCTAGAACAATGCATTTCCTCCCCGGAGCAACAAAAGTGGGTGACCAAGCTCTTTGTATATGATTATGAGATCATTTACAAGAAAGGAAAAGTTAATGTGGTTGCGGATGGACTTTCCAAAAAATATGAAGATGAAGGATCCATTTTTTCTCTTTCCTTCATTGTACCAGATTGGCTCCAAGACATTCACCAGGAATGGCTACTAGATCCCAAAAGTTCATAGCTAATCCAACAATTGAAGTCCAATGCTCCAGCTTCCCTAGGATACTCTTGGCTCCATGATGAGCTTCAATACAAAGGATATTTGTATTTAAGTAAACAATCAAAACTTAAATCCATGGTACTTTCTGAGCTTCATGCTACACCCACAACTAGGCACTCCGGTTTACAAAAACCTATGACAGGTTCAAACGCTCTTTTTTCTGGGATGTCATGAAACAAGACATTCGTAATTTTGTTTCTGAATGTGATGTGTGTCAATGCAACAAGGGTGAAACAATTAAATCTCCAGGCACACTACAACGACTTCCAATTCCACCTGCTATTTAGAGGAATATCTCTATGGATTTTATTACAGGCTTACCCAAATCGGGAAATAAATCAGTCATCATGGTGGTTGTTGATCGCCTTTCCAAGTATGCTCATTTATGTTCTCTTCAACACCCATTTACAACATCCATGGTGGCTCAACTTTTCATGGATCAAGTCTTCAAGCTTCATGGCATGCTGCATTCTATTATTTATGATCATGACGCAACTTTCACCAACAATTTTTGGCAAGAACTATTCAATATACAAGGCACCCAATTGCATCTTAGCACAACTTATCATCCCCAGATTGATGGTCAAATGAAAGTTGTCAACAAGTGTTTGGAAACATATTTGAGGTGATTTTCCTTGGAAAAGAAAAATCAGTGGGCTCAATGGTTACCCCTAGTTGAATGGTGGTACAACACTTCATACCATACAGCTACACGTAAGACTCCTTGTGAAGCAGTATATGGACAAAATCCACCTCCAATTCTCTCATATTTACCTGGTGTCTCGAAGGTCTAGGCGGTTGACCAAACACTTACAGTTCAAGAGGCTATTCTCTGTACCCTCAAAGAGAATTTGGTCATGGCATAGAATCGCATGAAGCAACAAGCAGATCAAGGTCCCTTTGAACATCAATTTGCAGAAGGGGATTAGGTGTTTCTTTGACTGCAACCTTACAAGAAAAATTCCCTCAAGGCCAAAAATTGTTAGAAGCTAGCGCCCAAATTTTATGGTCCTTATACAGTTCTCAAGCAAGTGGGATAGGTGGCCTATCAGTTAGCTTTGCCCAGTCATTCTAAGCTACATCCTGTTTTTCATGTTTCATGCTTAAAGAGGTGATTGGAACTAAGTGCCAAATTCAAACCAACCTTCTCGAGTTAGCCAAAGAATGATCCATTTGGCTACATCCACAAGCGGTTTTGGACCATTGTGAGCATCTCCTATGTTAGAGAATCATCAAGGAAGTGTTAGTCCAGTGGAAAGATACAACTCCAACAGATGCCACTTGGGAACCATCTACCATTCTGCAACAATTTCCACATCTCAAGCCTTGAGGACAAGGATGTTTTTAAGGGGGTGGACATGTTAGGGTCCTAACCCACACATAGGTAGTACAATATATTCAAATGTAATAAAGGTCAATATTAATAAGGCCTTTCAATACAATAGAATAAGTCGAATGTAAGAAGACCTAATAGAACTTTTGCTTCTAGAAGGATCTTCCTCTAGATGCTTCTTTTGATAGACATATTTAGTATAAATAGGAGTCGAGGGTATGATAACCCTAGCTTGGATATTGTTTTAATAGAGATCTTCTCGAATGGAGGTTGCCCCCTCGAAGAGGCCTATGAAAATTGCTCTCAGAATCAAAGTGTTATTTCTGTTGTTATTCATATATCATTTCAGTGTTATTGTGGTGATTGTTCTAGTTATATTGTTGTTATTCTGCCATTTCTAGCATTTTATTTTTGTTCTGCATACTTTTTGTATCTGGTATATTACAAATTATCATAGGGGGAGTTTGTATGAAGTTAGAGTGTTTCCCTCAATGACAAAGGGGGATATTTTTCGACATACTGTCATTGATGTTAATAGTCGATGAGAAATGTGATCAAGATTGAAATCCCCATAGGACAAACTAAGACCATTAGATACGCAACCACCATATCAAGGGTAGGGATTGATTGCAGAGCACGAAGGGAGAATTCAACTACACGCTATTTCCAATCCCACAATTATTCTGGATCGTCAGATGTCATCAACTCAAATATCGACGACTATGGTTGATCCACCAAACAATTAGATTAAGTCATGACCATTGGATACGCAAGCACCAGATCAAGAGCAGGGATTAATTGCAGAGCACGAAGGGAGAATTAAACTACACTTTATTTACAATCCCACTATTAGTCTAGACCATAATATCTCATCGATTAAAATATCAACGACTCTGGTTGATCCACCAAAAATCGCACAACTTCAATTGTGGAGTTTGGGTGAAAAACTAAACCACACGCAAGTTACGGTTCCACAATCCACATCGACCATTGGATCAAGTTAAGTGGAAGGATAGGATAAGCAAAGATGAATATTGGAGCCCCGAAGTACCAAAATAAATGAGGACCATCCGATCTATTCAGAGCATGCCAAGGTAGCAGTGGTCAACTTCGTCATTGACCACATCGAGAGAAAAGGGTTGAGAACAAGTAATATCAATCGAAGGCTGAAGTCCTGAAGTAAATGTGGACTGTCCCGTATGAATAACACTTCGGGAGATATCAGGACCGTCAGATCATGTTTAGTGGAAGGACAGAGTAAGCCACAAATGTCTCGAAATAGACACAAACTGTCTGATCTGAGGAAACACTTTGGGAGATATCGCAACCGTCGGATCAAGGAAATTAGAAGGATAGGATAAGCAAGGCCAAAGGACCAATATCCTGAATAACTGAATTCTCGATAGATGTTAGATCATGTTAAGCCTTTTTGGGTTCAAGAATGACCATTAGATGAAGTTAAGTTACTCGAGGTTTACACTTTGGGGAATCTCACTTCGGGAGAATTGGGAAGTGGATAAATCGAATTACCTAAAGTAATGAAGTGGACATGATTCGTTCGATCATAGGAACACTTTGGGAAGTATCCTAACCATTAGATCAAGGAGAAGAACATGTGCCACATGAAGAGATATACGTTAGCAAGGACACATGGCATAATTAGATGATGACAAGTGTCAAGGTATCATAGGTACTTTAGGCATACATAAGCCACGAATCTAAGTGACATGTGGCATCCAATCAATCAATGATAGTTCAATAAGTCACATCAACAAGTTACGTCACTCCAGAAGTTTCACCACCAACAAACACCCGAAGTCCCGAAGTGGACATGAGTCGTACGATATGAAGAACACTTCGAGAGCGTTCTCGATCGTTGATCAAGTACAATGGAAGGATAGTGTAAGTGGAAGTGTCAACCGACAACAAAAGGTCTCCACCACTTTATGACTTATTCGGTAGGTGATCACTCCAGAGGAAATTGGAGTAGCGAATATCCGAACCCCCGAAGCCCCGAACTCCCAAAATAAACGTGAACCATTCACTCACCTATAGATTAATTCATGATCGTAGATTTTCTTGAAATGCTTGGAAAATCTAGGATCATCCGAATACCAGAATAATGAATGTTAATTGTCTGATCTGTTTTGGTGGAATCTGATTCGGGAGATTTGAAAGGTTTCAAAGGCCTGATGTCCTAAAGGAGGAAGTACCGAAGAACACGGTCCCAACACTGGACATATGGGGGATAAAAGGAAAAGGGAGAAAGAAGAGACAGTTCTTAAATTAATAAGCCTATGGTTATGTTCCTGTGGTCACATGTAAATGGGTTGAAGGAAGCACCTCTGCAGAAATTGGTTTCTGCAATATTTGTAGAGATATGGAATTAAGTTAAAAAGAAATCAATCCATACCTATGATCGATTTATGAAAAATAGGTCAGATGGTTTTTAAAATGATGTGTGGTTATGAAAAGTCATGTTAATGATCATGTTACTTAAAACAAGGGTTATGTAATATTAAACGAATAAACATGTTTTTTATGAAGAGTTGTGTTGAAAATTTTAAAGGCTTATAAATATGTTGAGATGTGAATTAGAAAGTGCGTATGTCAATGTCTTATTGAAGATCAAGAATAGATGGAGACAAAGAAACAGTTATGCAATCCAGTGTTTAATATAGAAGACCATTATTGGACTGCATATCCTATTTCTAGATTGATGAACATAGGGTGGCAGGGAGGTGCAAGGGCAGGTTGGAGCCTACAGGGGAGTAGGTGTTTCCTTGTTAGTTGTAGCTGACTAAATAGGGGGTTGTAACCTCCTACCAGTTGGAGCTCGTGAACAAGGGTGTGGGTGCATCCTGATCAGTGAGTGTTGATCTAAAGAGGAAGAACATATTCCTTCTATTGTAACTTGTAAAACAAAATTTTGTATTTAATAGAAAAGTGTTTGTGGTTTTCCCAATTGGGTTCCATGATAAAATATTGTGTTCAAATTTTGTTTTCATTGAAAAAAGTAAAAATATGATCAAATTATTGTTTTAGTGATTTACCCCCTCCCTCTCAGTGACAGGACGTGATCCTTCAAGTCATTTTCGTGATTTCATATAAATGGAAGATGTTATCATGATTTGAAAGGTTTATATTAATATTATCATCAATGTTAGTTTAGTTGAAGGTATTTTTTTTATCTCATTGTAATTTAATACAAAAATTTAGAATAATTTTCATGATTCAATATAATATCTAATCAAACAAAGTAATGCAAAAAATTAATCAAATATGATTTAGAATTGCTTTCATGATTTAATAATATGATATTATCACTATATAAAATTAGAGGAATGATTATTTTAGTAAATTGAACTAAAACAATTTTAATTTTATCAAAATTAATGAAAATATAAAAAAACAATTAATTCAAAATTTTGACTTAAAATATAAATCAAATTGGATGATCATTGATTGAATCATTTAATCAATCTTGTAAACATGCTTAATTAACACATTGTATCTTCTTTCACAACAAATAATTCACCTTGGAAAATAGTTAAACATTATACAATTATGTAAAATGACTATAACTAGTGTTAAACATTATATGACATCTCAATTTTTTTTTTTTTATAAGTAAGAGTTTGTATTAAATATAAGAGTCCTTCTCAGAACCAGTGTCCAGAGTACATAACTAGAATTATTTGGTTGTAATTACTGAACTGCTCCGTGAGGAGAAACCAGTTCAGCCAACCATATATAACAGGTCGCAAAAAAAGGTTTGATAATGTTGTAGAAAAGCTAGATTCCTAATCACCACGAGAGCCACTAGAACTGAAGTAGGGGACAAGCACAGTGTAATCTGGGACATACTCGGGTAAGATGCCGGTCCAGGGCTCTTCGGTGACAGATGTCCCGCCGGTCCATTGCATGTCTGTGGTGCCATGGTGCTTGTCGTCGGACGCTTGGAGGCCGCCATCCTTCGTTTCTTCTATCGCTGTCGAGCCTGCGAGGTTGCCTCCTTCTTCCGTGGCTGCCATAGTCACCGTCTGCGCGAGAGCACTCGTGGATTATGGACTGCAATCCTTCCTGTCAGCTGGAGTAAGCTCTTCTGAGGAGGCGTGTTGCTGACTGCGCACAAGACTACTGGATGTCTCAGAGGTATCACTGCAGTGTTCAGGAGTGGTTGGAGGGGGGGTAGCAAGGAGCTGGAGGAGGATAGACAGGCGACCCTCCATCTGTTGGACTCGAAAATGGAGATCATTTACCCCCTCACGGAGCTCGAAAACTAAATCATGGAGAATAACAAAGTGTTCACGCGACAGAGAGGTAAAAGGTGCCTGTGAATTGTGGTCATATCGACTGTGGCGTGAGGCCGGAGGAGTGGGAGAGAGTTTGACACGATGAGCAGGCCGTAAAGGAGTCCAGGAGGTATCCGCAACAGCTATGATGTCCCGACCCGGCGTAGAGGAACCAGAGGGCGAGGAGGAAGTGCGGGGACGTCGTGGGCACCATGGAGAGCCCCGACGTGGACGCATGCGGTGGTGAGGCATGGCGAAGCTCGGCTTCTACAGAGAATCTGCAGAGCCAAGGAGTATGAAGAAGACTGCCCGAAAAATCATGAAAAACACAGAGCTCAGACTGAAACCACACCACCAGACGGAACTGCCGAGAAGGTGCTTCTTATTGCTATGCATAAAGGCGGTCGGAGGGAAAGGAGTTAAAGCTCCTGCCATCGACGTTGAATGCGCCTTGAATGCGCTTTAAACTCTGGTGGAAGTGGCTGCGTGGGGCACGAGCCAAGCACATGGCCTCGTGCTTGGCTGGCCGTCCCCTTCACCCGCCGTTTTCCAAATGGCCTGCGATACCACCCCATCCGAGGGTGAGTCGACTGTAGCTGCCTTGCGGATACATTGTTGAAGAATAGGATGCTCAGGATCCTGCGCAGAGATGCAAAGAAGATCCGGTCCTGTCCAGGTAGTTCCTATATTGGCAAGTTCGTCTGTGACCTGGTTTGCCTGCCTTCGAACATGGGAAGGAATGAGAGCCTGTGTTGGTGTTATTGAGCTGGAGAGCAGTTGAATACCATGGGAAAGCCTCCAACTTGGCGTGACTTTGTCCAGGTTTGCTCCCTTTAGGATGCGCTGAAGAATGTTGAGGATGACTTGTGAGTCTCCTTCGACCACCATATTGTGAAATCCGAGTTCTTTTGCCAGGTGCAGACCTCGGATTAAACCCCAGAGCTCTGCTGCGTTGTTGGTTGTGTGTCCCAAG
>JZKD02S1223565.1:318187-338996 GCA_000966675.3 Picea glauca | reverse complement strand
GAGGATTGTCTATCAGGGGTATGCCCAGATATTTGGACGGAAGGGAGCTTCTTCGAAAGCCTAGGATTTCAGTAATATGGTGCTGGATAGGAGGAGGTGTGTTGAAGAAGAAAATCTAGGATTTTTCCTTGTTGCATTCCAGACCTGAGGCAGCAGCAAAGGCTTGGAGGATGTCGAGAATGGTATTAGCCTCACGAACTGTGGGGGTGCCCATTAAAAGAGAATCATCCACAAATTGACTGTGTGAAATGGGAGGCTGAATGTCGTGCAAGGGTAAACCTTTTAAGCGATTTTCTGCGATTGCAGCTTGGATGGAACGGCCCAGACCCTCCGCCATGATGATGAAGAGGAAGGGGGAGAGGGGGTCGCCCTGCCTGATACCTCTGGAAGGGGAGAAGGTTCTGGAGGGGATGTCGTTGACCAAAATGGAAAAGAAGGCAGAAGAAGTTAAGTTCATGATCCATGTGACCCAGCTTTGGTCAAAACCGAAAGCTAAGAGCATGGCTCGCATATAGCTCCAGTTAATCTTGTCAAAGGCTTTGGAAATGTCCAGTTTAAGAAGCATACCTGGAGTTTTGGTTTTCTGCAGAGAGTGGATCACTTCGTGGGCGAGGATGACGCTGTCCATTATTTGCCTGCCTTCAACATATCCTGATTGTTCTGGGGAGATGATAGTGGGTAAAATGGGCTTGAGTCTACCAGCGATGACCTTCATTAGGAGTTTATAAATTATGTTGCAGAGCGCTATAGGTCTGTACTGCTGAGGATGCTGCGCCTGTCCTTCCTTGGGAATGAGAGCCAGGAAAGTTGAGTTTAGAGCTTTTAAAATCTGTCCGGAAGCTCGGGCGTCCTCAAGGATCTCCCAAACCTCGTGCCTAATCATCGGCCAGCAATGGTGGAAGAAGTCACTTGTAAAGCCATCAGGTCCTGGAGCCTTACATTTAGGTGTGTCCTTAAGCGCTTGATCTACTTCCTCAGGTGAGATAGGTCATAGTAAGGCCAGGTTCTGTTCCCGTGTGACAAGAGAAGGCACATGCTGAGTTATTTTGGTAATGGCCTTACGCTTGTCCTGGATAGGTTCGGTGAGGAGATTCTGATAGTAATCGACCAGAGCTGCTTCCATGTCGTCGTGTGAATGAAGTGAATCCCCATTGGCGGAGATCAAGCTGGTAATTCTGTTGGTGTGCCGCCTCTGAATAGTTGTCCTGTGGAAGAAATTGGTATTACGGTCTCCCTCCTTGAGCCAGCGGATGCGCGACTTCTTCTTCCAGAGGATCTCTTCTTGTTTCTTTCTGGCTGCTAATTGTTGGCTGATGATCTGTTCCTGTTCCTTTAAGTCAGAGGTAAGCCCCTGAGTTCTAATTTGCTCCTGGATTTCTCTCATGTTGTTTGCTAAATGCTTTTGGGACGCAAAAATATCCCCAAAGGTGTTCTTATTCCAGTTTATAAGAATCTGTTTTAAATTCTTTAATCGTTGTTGGAATTTATACATTTTTGAGCCTTGGGTTATCTCGGCCTCCCTCCACCATTTCTGAATGTTGGTTTGGAAATCTGGGTGGTCGAGCCAAAATTGCTCAAATCTAAAAGGTTTCCTTCTTGTGGCAGTTGGAAGATCTATCCAGAGCTGGATGGGCCAGTGGTCCGATCCAGGGATGTCCAGGATTGAGGCCTCCATGCCTGTGCCGTCCAACATGAGAGAGTCCGAAACGAGGAATCGATCAAGCTTGCAGGCTATCGGATGTATGCCCGTTCTCCTATTCGTCCAGGTATGAATGCCATTATTAGTGTCCATGTCGATGAGGCCATGGTTATCTATGAAATTGTTGAAATTGCTAGCTTCTTGGTCCGGTCTTCTTGAGCCCCCTCTTTTCTCTTCCAGACTGCAAATGAGGTTGAAGTCGCCTCCTATGATCCATTTATTGTGCTGGTGTAAGGCGGCTAGGAATTCTAGGTTCTGGAGGAAGACTACTTTTTCACCTGTTGTGGCTGGGCCATAGACATTGGTTAAATGTCCCGGTTTGTCAGAACCAATGAGTCTGTAGTCTGTGGTGATGGACCCTCGGGTAGCTATGAAATTCTCAAGAAAAATTGAATTAGTGTTCCAGAGGATGGCTAGACCGCCTGCTGTGCCTGTGGCGTCTATTGCAACGGCTGCCCCTTGCTTCCAGTAGTAGGGGAGTAATTTATCTACGTCTTCTGAGGCGCATTTTGTTTCCTGCAGAAGAACAATGTCAGGCTTTTCTGCCATGATCAAATCGCGTAGCAATTTGTGCTTGCTACGCCCGTTGAGGCCTCTAATGTTCCAGGAAATAATCTTCATGATGATGATGGGTTGGGGAGGGGAGGAAAGCTATCCGAGATAAGGTGGATTTGGCCTGAATTAACCATGAAGTGCCCAATTTCTTGTATGAGCTTATTGGTGGATTTTCGTCCTCTTCTCTTCTCATCTTTCTGGGTCTTACCAGTGCTTTTGGATTGACTGCTTTGGATTCCCAACCCTTGATTGGCTCTGGCTGTGGATCCGACGGAGGAGTTAAGATAGACCTTATGTATCTTCCGTAGTTGGTCCCTTGGAATTGTGAAGAGTTTCTGCTGCCTATATGCATGTTCAAGATGTTCCAGATCCACTCCTGCTAGGTCTGGCTCTTCTAGATCTATTTCTGTTTCTCCGTTCTCTGCGTCCACATGATGGTGGACTTCCTGAACCGCACTTGGGTGGGTATTTTCTGCTTCCTTGCTCATAGGATTCTAATCTTCCCCTTGCTTGGAGGTATGAGTTCTGGTGGTCGGCGATGGGTCGTTTGGCGGTGGGTTCTCTGCAGGGTTTTCAGGTTGATCTTGCAATGCTGTGAATCTATTGCTAGTTGAGGGGTCCTTGCTGACCTGAGCTGGTTGTCTTCTGCCTCCCGACCGTCTTTTTCCGGTGGATTGAGTGAAGTCGTCCTTGTCTTTGTTGCTGTCGGGGTTTCCTTCTTTTGGAGCATTGTTGAGGGGGCATTCTCTGAACAGATGTCCGTGCTCATGACACCTGCGACAGCGGAATGGAATATGCTCATAGTCAATGGTCTGGACCCAATCTTCATCTTGATACTCCAGAATGATGGACCCAGGAAGCACTTTGGTTATATTCAGGTAAACGCAGATGCGTGCATAGGAGGTATAACGCCTCTGCTTCGTGGCTTCAGACGATTTGACATATATGCCAATGGTGTTACCGATGCCCGCCAGAACCTCCTCGAACCAGAACTCTTGTGGGAGAGAGTATAATCTGATCCATGCAGGCGCGTGAGCGAAGTCTTCCTTTTCGGGGCTGAACTTCTCCATCCAGAAGCGCAGGAAGAGGCCTGCCGAGTTGAAGAAATATGGTCCTCCGTCGAAGATGCGGTTACGGTCTTCCAGGTTGTAGAAGATTATTGTGAAAAAACCTTTATATCCGAGTTGCAGATCATAGTGACCCTTTGGTTTCCACCAGTATTGGATCCAATGGATCAGATCTCGTTTTGAGGGCCAGAGCCCTAAAAACTTACCCACAAGGGCATAGTCTCTCATGAATTGTTTTTGCTCTTCAATGCGTGGTGAACTAATCATATATTTGGGGGCTTGTGGATCTTATGGGATGCACTTACCAGGTTGCCATGGAGCGGCCGCTGTGGAGGTGGAGGCTTCTTTCTCGAGGTCGATCTCCATTTCACGGTCCTCGGAGGCGCCTTCTTCCCATAAGGTTGAGTATATTTCTGGCGACGGCTCAAAGGTCGGCCTCTTGGCTCGTTCCATATCTTTGTCGCCGGCTGCAGCTTGACTGTAAGAGCTGCTCGTCGTCCCTCCTCCACTGGGAGGCAGATGCCCCAAAGGGGCCATTGCTGGACTCCTGCACCGCGAGAGAACTGCGAAACCCTAGTGCGACAGAAAGATCCGTTTTCCGTCGTAAGTCTTACATATGACATCTCAATTTTAAAAAAGTGATACATCTCAAATTTAATTTAAAAATAGAGAAATTGGTAATGGTGTTAATGATTAACATATATAATATATTTTATAAATCAAACAACATCAACATCAAGATGATATGAAAAGACATAACCTTTTTTTTTCAACATAAAAATTTCTCATTATATTAGTAAATATAAACAAGTGCACTTTACATCATCTTCAACCATGGTCTTACTTGGCACACTTGCCTCCCAATTCTATTCATATACCAAGCCTTTACAAAAAGGATATTTCTAAGAGAAGCCATAAACACTAAGGCTTTTCAAAAAATGACACATCTCTTTTCAGCCCCAAAAAACTAGAGACAAAGGAGTCTTTCCTTAGGATATGATCCAAACACAAAGAACTAAAAAAAAAGTGATAAGATGCCCTCCAACAGAAATGAAACCAATTTTTACTTGGGCCTAACCTCCAGGAATCACCAGGAGTGTGAAAAAAAACCAGAAAAGACAAGCTTAGTTAAAAAATATTGATGGAAAGGGTAGGCCCCTCATTTCCATCAACCCACCTGCTGTATTCTAACTTTCCTTCAATCTTTGAAAGTGAATTTTTCGAGAGGAAATATGCATCCATATTTAGCTTCTTGTAGACATGGGTGAAGTGTATCTCTCTGAATGTGTTTTTTAGTAATTTTATTTTGTCCATCCAACCCATCAAGGAAGCGATCTGTAGTTTTCCTTTGTCCTTCAACCACTCAATGATGATCTTTGAGTCACCAATTACGTGGAACACATCAATATTCAAGCGCTGCGCTAAGAAAAAAATCACCCATGATACCAACAGTTCAGCCCTCGTGTTTGTTCCCTGTCCATAGTTGAAGGTCCACTTATAGACTGAATTTTCACTGATCTTTATAAGGCCTCCTGCCCCACACCTAAGATCACTTAAGTGCACAACCCCATTGAACCAACACACTATTGGAGTAATAAGGCAAGGGGATTGAGTAATGTGATCTTTTAATTTCTTAACCAGAGTCATCAAGGGGAGAAGGGATTTAACTTTTGAAACAACCGAGAAGATCGATGGTTTTCTTCCTCCAAAGATATATTTATTTGTCTCCAGCCATACAAACCATCATATGATGGAAGGAAGTGTTAGGAAAGATGCCTCCTTTTTATGCCAATTCTCAAAACAATCACTTAAAGAACTGCCTTCCCAAGTAGTCATAATAACAAAGTATTTAAAAAACATGTTCCACACCTATCGACAGAAACCGCAATATATGAACGATAATATCAAAATCTGATTATTGAGATTTATTTGGTTGGGATTTTTAGTATTGATTGGACTAGTCACAGTTTTGTCAATAGACTTTTGACATTAGATATACGTCTTAAATATGTCAAATATGGAATCTCAAATTTATTTTAAAAATAGAGAAATCAATAATAATATAAATCATTAACATAGTCATAATAAATTTTATAAATAAAACAACATCAATATCAACCTGATATGAAAATACATAATATATATGAAGAATAACATCCAAATCAATATATATGTCGAATATACATTTGAAAACAAATATAAATTTCAAATATACATGTTAAAAATAAAATGCAATAATCAGATATATACATGTCAACAATTACTATAACCTAAGTCTACCACTAGAGCTAGAGGCATTAGTACCTCCACCACTAAAGCTAGAGCCATCAATACCTCCACCAAATAATAATATAAAAAGTGGCATCTGATGAGAAGATGGTGTTCGATATACTAATAATGGAGATGTTGGTTACTCTGATCTACTAAAGGAGATTGCAGTCAATATACTACTAGAGGAAATGGTGGTCTATATGTTATTGGAGCAAGAGATGGTGGTCAATTTTATAAAGGATATGGTGGTTAGTATAGTGTTAGAGGAAGAGAAGGTGACGAATCTAATATTGGAGGAGGAGATGGTTTTTGGTATACTAAAGGAGATGCTACTTAGTTTGGTGTTGGAGGAGATATTGGCCAGTTTACCAGTGGAGGAGATGGTGGTTGGTTTTATATTGGAGGAGATGGTGGAGGTGGAGATGGAGGAGAAGATGGTCACGTACCATACTTAATACAAATCCAAAGAGAAAGCCTGAGTATCCCTCAACCTCTCGAATAGTTTAAGGGAATTGAAAACATGATGCTTCAGTAGTGTCATATCATGGGGAATTATTACCCATATTAGTGCAATATCAGGTTTCTACATGATCTCTCGAGCTCTTAAAGGAACCACTTCAAGGTGATCCATCAATGCACATATTAGATCCATTAAACTATTGATGGAATCTACAATATGACATGCATGGTATGTCGAGTCTTTTCACCTAAGGTAACTCATACAACTTAGCCATTGCCTCATCATGTTGAGGAGGAACCTCCCCACCATACATTCCAACATCTACAAAATAATAGATAACAATAATTAGACAATTTAACGAAAATATTATAATCAATTAAATTTGCATTAAATAAAATAAAAAATATACAACTAGATTAATCAAAATATAATATTTCCTCTCCATATGTTGGCTTAGCCTCACTAAATAGTGTGTTTGTACATCCTTGTGAATCTAATACATGATCACCAATTCACCCTATTAACCTAGTTTCATTTTCCATGATGCATTTTCTTATCAAAGCACTGTAATGGTTGCTCTTGATTAAATACTAATGCACTGATAAACTTGGTAATTTAAAAAAAACTATTATTAGTAATCGATGTGCCACATGTATAGGGACACTTCCACTTCTCTAGTGCACCTTATATACTCATACACATCCAAATGGTACATCTATACATTTTGAAATGCATTGACAAATCAAATAAATATAATTTCTTCCTTTTGATGACCAATGCACTTTATGATGTAATTGAACATTGGAAATGGTGCCTCATTACATTTATGAGCACACTAATAAGTGCAAGATTTTTTTATTTTCTTTTTGTGATCATTCTCTCTAGTTGAATTATAATATAGAAGAGAACCACAAACAATGCCTCCTAATTTTATATAGAGCACCAGTTGATCCATTCCAAATACCATAGAGGACTTACCACCAAAAGATCATGTAGAGTTGGTAGAATATATAGTTTTGTAGAAGAAGTCCAAAACTACTAGAAAAGGGTAGTGTGAACTCTAGTATATAGGGTTGAAAGGACAACTTCCAAGCAAGGTCAAATGGTACTCAAGGGAGAAGGTACATGAAAAAATTCCCCACCTCATTTAGTAAAATCTTGTGGAAATGGATAGGTTGATCTAGAACAGATCATTATATGGTTTTTTTTATCTATCTTGGTACTTTTTGGAGGAAACATTGGAAGAATTGGCTTTTAGGGCCCATTTTAGGGGCAAGTCCTAGTTTGGTGGTTTGGGGTCCAAAAACTTCCAAAGCCAGTTTGAGGCATAAAATGGAATGTTTAGGGGCAAAAACTTTGTGATATTAGCTCATACCCACTTGATTTTGTTTTGGCACATTATAATATTTCCAACATTGCAAAAATCACCTTAATCGAAGTTCATATGTGGAAGTTATGCCTCCCACAAATTGACCTACTCTATTGACCACCATGGTACCAAGTGGATGTTATGTTAGCCCCCATCACTCACACACATGGGGATAGTTACAAGTATAATTTAAATAATATTATAGAGGATCCAAAACCCTAACACTAACTGAGGTTTAAGGCATGCAAAAACCCTAATGCTAACCCTAGATGATTATCAAGCTATGTTAAATATATGGTTGCTAGGAAATGAATGGGTTCCACTATTTTGGTATTGTTATTGTTCCATAGTTAGGTAGTGCATATAGAGTGGGGTATTGAATCATAATAGAGGGGGTAGAATATTCTATGGCAATCTTTTAGGCCATGATGTCCATGAAAACTTCGTAGTGAGTCCCTCTTTCTTTGTATTTGCATTTCATAATTGAGAAAAAGAGAGCAAAGCATAGATCTCACATTCTAGATATATTTTTCCTATATTGGGTTTCCCGGGTAGCATATTGTGTTCATTTGCTTGTTTTTTCAATCATTTTTAGTTATTTCCATAATTTTAAGCATTGCACTAGTAATAATAAATTTGAGATCTAGCCAAAAAAAAAATTGTAACAAAACATTTTGGAATATTTTAATATTTATTGGGATGCATTGTTGTAGTATAATATCCATGGTAGTTTATAGATCACTAATTAAGCGAGGTAATTATTTTTATTCTTTACTTTAATGGTGCACTTTGGATGTACAAGAACACTAGTTATGGTGCAATCATAAATTTCCAAGTGCACCATGAAGTACATAAAATATTTAGTTTATAATTAGTTTACCAGAGTGATCATATTGAAATAATGCACCACTAATGGCGTGTCCTGTAAATAAATAGGATGAAATGCATATGTTGGTATAAGACAAGAGACTTGAACTCATTAAGTAGAATTTAAAAATAAAAAATGAAAAAAAAAACAAATTAAAACAAAATTTTAAATTTTAAATTGCTAGAAATGTAAATGAGGGGATGATAATCAATTTACTTGGTCTCTTACTTATTGAGGAGGCATGGTTTTTTCTTAGATAAAATATGTAAATTTGGTACCATTTTTCAAAACTCCAACACAAACCAAATCCATTGGGCAAGCAAATGATCAAGGAATCTGGCAACATAGTAGCATAGGAAATGTGGTAGTTGAATATGGATAGAAAGCATTAGTGCTTGTATGATTTGAAGCAATGAGGAAAGTGAAAATGAAATTATGGTTTGGTGATTTTGTTTTATTTTTTTTTATCTTACCCTACCTTGGTGCACCCAATTTTAATATGCATCGATTCATTTATTTGTTACAATAACATCATTAGTGTTTTCTAAATATATTAATCGATGCACTATTTGTTAGAATGCACTAGTGCATGATACTATTATTAAGAGAATTGATTATATTTTGTAATTTATTTAATTAAAAAACAATATTTTATTAAAAAAATTCTAAACCTTATTTGCTGCTAAGGAGGTGTACTATAAGGGTGTGCATCGATAATTTTTTGTAATTTTTTAAAAATAAAACCTATACTATTTAAAAAAATGGATAAACCTTATCCTCTAGATCTTAAATAAATATGCACCAATCTGTTATGATATAAAGATGCATTGACTATACATTTATCATGAAATAATAAAAATGGTTGTTGGTGCACTCATAGACGTGACACACTAGTGTGCCCATATGGGAGAGAACTAATAAGTATTTGTATTTGCTTTTAAAATAAAGTGATATTATATAATAAAATGTCTAAAATGTTTTTGGTGCATTTCATCTTGTTGGATGTATGGGCTGACCTAGGTTCTACCTTAGTTCTCCAACAAAACCCTAGAAACCATCAACCCCTATGGTAAACCAGAAGGAAAAATTGTGCACAAAGTGCACAACGCAGTCTCACCTGAGATGGATTATGGGTGATTACATGACCCAAGTGTTTGCAATCAAGGAAGGGATGGAGCTTGTGGGAATTTTAGGCATATTTATACTTCTTCTACTTCAACATTCATAATCCTATCATACCATCATTCATACCAACCATTCATTCTTCATAAAATAACATGTGCGTTGTAAATTAACCCTAACAAATTTGTATATTTATTCATTCATTCAAAATAATAATCATTGCAACACATAAAAGAATCCATTCCACACATTGACACTGTATTTTACTGTGGTTCACCCTCCCTTGTCCATGTCCACAAATATCTTTTGCTTCTTATTATTCTTCATCAAAATATGGAGCTGTGTGCATTACATCATAGGTTTTAGTAATGGTGAGGCTAACCAACGTCACACCAAGCTCCATAGCTTGCAACCTGACCCTCATTTACACTCCATAATTCTCCATAAATGATACAATCCGAGCCCCACGACTCTTAACAAAACAAGTATTGTGACTCAACACACAAAAGGTTCTCAAAGATAAGATCTTCTATCAAACACATAAAGTTATATCCCATCTACCTCATACATCCTCTATTTATATTACAAAATGTGGGTAAAAATCCATTGCATCATAACCCAAAACCCTAAACCTAGTGGATTAGGATTGTCCACATAATAACTTCCTTCGCGCAATCGGTCTTCAGTACTTTATTTGAATTTGTGCTTCTTCTCCTTAATTCCCGACATGCTTCTTTCCTTGCCTTTTGTCGCACTACTTTATCCTCATTTATGGGTGCACGTCGCTTCCTTTGGTCCATTCCTTAATTTCCTGCCTCATTTGATGTACTATATCCCAAAATAGCTTGCTCTAAAAGGCCCCAAACACTTACCTATGGCTCATCCCGAGCCACTCAACCAGTGTTTTTCTCTTTGATAGACTTCTCCAACTCTTGGAATCAACCTGAAATATCTTCAGCACGAGTATTCACTTGTGCACCTTTCATTGCAATAAACTCCAAAATATGCACAGTGATATGTTCCTTCATCATCTCTTCAGCCTCCAACTTAATATTTTATATCTGGCCCTTGGATGCATCCATTTTTGTCAAAATATTCTCTGTATCTTCTTGTAATGGATCCAACTGAGCCTGCCTCGGTTTCTTCTCTTTCTAAACAATCTTTAGTTCTACTTGTAATTTATTTAACTCTTGTGTGTTCCTCAACCTCTCCTGAATGTTCATGGTCTTTTGTTTCTGTTTTAACTCTTGCACGTCTGTGTTGCCTCTTTCTTCCTTCTATTCCAGTGCTTGTAAATGTTCATCCTCTTGTAGACTTGTCCAAAGTTGTGCACTTTTGGTATATAACTCTGCAATGTCCTGAATACTTCACGCCA
Source organism: Picea glauca (assembly GCA_000966675.3). NCBI lineage: Eukaryota > Viridiplantae > Streptophyta > Pinopsida > Pinales > Pinaceae > Picea > Picea glauca. The sequence continues at coordinate 328,210 of JZKD02S1223565.1, read as the reverse complement.
TGATCTCCATGTGCCCTGCAACTTATTTCTCTCTCTGTGAGCTCACCTCTAGTGGCGTACTTGGGTTCAATTTTTCCATCAAGTCTGTTATATGAATCTTGTAGTTTTACATTGCCCACATGATAGTCCCAATTTTTTCCTCTGTCTGTCAGTTCTCCCCTTCTTGTGAGATGTCTAGTATTGAATTGAAAAATTCTTAGATGCACTCCTCTATCTGACCAATGATATGATTTTCCTGGTCCTTCTCAACCTATACTTATTTGAGGTTTTTCTTCAACATATCCTTTATGTCCTTTGTTGTTTGTAACTTTGTCCCATCCACACGTGCTCTAGATTGGACCTCTTGTGCAACGCTAACTTACAATTTGTATAGATCCTTCATGGGGACCTTGGCCAATGCCAAGTCCAAGTGAGAAATATTCTTCATCAGTTTCTTCACTACTTCTTCACCCAAGTGCAACATATCCTTAGTGATGAGAAATTTCTCACTTCCTGACACTATGATCTAGATTGTTTCCTGCACTAGGATTGTCTGTTATTACACAGTCTGTTCGGCCTGTGCCTTTTCTGTCTGTTTTACTATGCTCAGTTTCAGCTGCACCAAATTTTCCTTCACTTATGACATTTTCTGTATGATCTTCTCTCTTTTCTTCTCTGCATCATCCCATGACTCTACTACACGGTCTTGTACTTTTTTTGCCACCATCTCTACATCATCTTCTGTGATTGTGAATTTTGGGACATCTCTTTTGTTTGCACTGAAGTTGTAGGTATCTCTATGTCTGGGATGTCTCCTCCTCCTTGTTCCTCCTATGTGAGAACAATTGTTTCCTTTTGTGTGCTTCCATTAGTCTTATCTTTTTGTTGTGATCCTCTGTTGGTGTCTCCAACATGATCTTTCTCCTTTTTTTGTTATTCCTTTTTCTTGCTTTTTGTTATTTTAATTTATACTATATACAATATGTACAAGTATAGTTTCTGCATTGAAACTACTGAGGGTTAGCCCCTATACAGTTTCAATTGACTACCATTCACCATTCCTTGAAGTTCCTTTCCTGCTAAATCCTTCAGTTGTACAACACCTCACAAAATTTATCTCATATGGCCCTAGATAATGCATCATGAACTTCCCTGGGTGCTACAAATATTTATTGTCATAGAGGAGAACCATATCTCCTTCCTTGAAGTTCTTCTTCTTAATATGTCTACCATGCCAAAAATTTTCCTTTTCTTTATATACCTCCTAATGGAAACCAACTACAATTATTTCTTCTTATAATTCCATGAGTTGTGCTAATATTTCATGAGCTGCAACTCTTTCTCTCATATCTATGTTTGTTGCAATGCACAGACTAGGTATCAAGTACTCCAAGGGTACCACTGCTTCTTGTCCATACACCAATATAAAATTTGTTTGCCTTGTAAGATTCTTTATTGTAGTTCTATATGCCCATAGTATTGTTAGTACCTTCAAATCCCAATCATCCCTTTTCACATTACAAATATTGGTTAAGGAATTCTCCAATATCTTCTTGAACGCTTCCATTTTTCCATTAGATTGAGGATGATAAGGAGTGCTCTTCTGATGATGTATCTTGAATTCTTCAGTCATTTCTTGGATAGTAATATTGATAAAATGTGTCCCCTCATCACTCATCAAAACTCTAGGGAATCCAAATATCATGACTGCTTGCTCAAATAAGAAGTGTGTTGTAGTCTTTGTGCTGCAATCCTTCACCGGTGTTGCTTCATCCCATCTGGTCAAATATTATGTCGTTGTAATAATATACGTGGCTCTTGATCTTCTGGCTGGTGGATTAATTGGTCCCAAAAAATCTACTGCCCCCTTGTCAAACACCTTCAAAATTACTTGAGGTGTTAATGGAATCTAATCCCTCATAGATGGACAAACATAACAAGTCTGACAGTACTCTTGTGCAACCTTGTGAACTTTTGGCCACCACAATCATGCACACAATATCTTTTGCACATTAGCCTTCCCTGCATAATGTCCTCCAACAATTACTTTATGTTCTTCTGCTAAAATGATAGGCCTTTTATGCTCCATAACACATCTCCTCAAAATGTTGTCTGCACCAAGTTTGTACAAGTGACCTACAATCAATTGGTAGTTTGCAGCTCTGACTACTAGATTTTTCTTTTGCGCAATATTAAATTATTTTTTTGCAAATCCTGTACTCAAAAACTCAATAATGTCAGCAAAATATTCATCAACAATTTGTACTGAAAACAATTGTGAATTCAAGAATTTTTCCTCCAAGTTACTTGGTTCCTCTCCATTAGTTATCCTGTATAGATGATCTGGCCCTGTATTCAATCTTCCAGGCTTCATCACAACTTCAAAATCAAACTCCTGAAAACATAGTAGCCATATGCATATTATTCCCCCCAACATTAGCTTATTGACTAAATATATAAGAGAAGAATGGTATGTAAACATATTAAAATCTTGACCTAACAATAATGTCTGAATTTTTGCAATGCATACACATGGCCAATCCTTCCCTTTCTGTAGTATTGTAGTTTTGTTCTAAATATGACAAATTTTTTCTTGCAAATTCTATAGGTTGATCTATATCACCTTCTCTTGCATGTGTTAATACTTCTCCTAGCGCTATTTTATATGCATTCACATTCACACGAAATTCCTTTTCCCAATCTGGAAACACTAGAATTGGCATTGTCACCATTTTCTCTTTCAATATATCCAAGCTCTGTTGACATTCATCATTCCATTGATACTTAATTCCCTTCTTCAATAATTTCTCCATCGACGCAATAATCTGTGCATATCCCCTTATAAAATTAATATAATACCCTGTATTACCAAGTGTAATTTTTAACTGGCACACTCACTTAGGTGGTAGTATGATCCAGGTGGATATTGGTGGCCACCCACCTATTCCAACTTGCTCCTCTTCACAGTTTTTAGTTCAACATGTTCTTCTGTAATTCTTTTTAATTGTGGGTTCTACACTTTCGGGGCTGTTTGAAGTCCTACATAGCTTCCAAGTGGATATTGGTGGCCACTCAGCTAATCCAACTGGCTTGTTTTGGAAATTTTCATGTCAGTACATCTTTATGTACTTCTAGGGCCGTTTTGGGGCTCTAAAAAATGTTTTTTTGGCTTGCCATAGTCAAACTGTAGACGAATTTAAAGCTTGATGGCATAATTTGTAGTTCTTGAAACTACCTTTCTAATGGGATATCATGCACCTAAAACAAAGTTCGTATGCAAAATTTACGACCTCGGGAAGTTGAGGTACCAACTTACCCATTGGGGCCCACATAACTTTTGGAGTTTCATCTCACAGGATTAGGTTTTTGGATGTCTAGGGTTTTGGAATTCACGTTAAAAAGGCCTCTGGAGCCTCATTGTAATATTTTTCTCAGACAAATGTTTGTAGCACCCACATATCTTATCAGAGATAGATACCACCATCCGAGCACGTTGTTTCAATTCTACAGTTTTACAGTTTCTGACTATTTTATTTATTCAATAGAAGTCATTATTCACTGGATATATATTATTGTTCTCTATATATTTTTGTTATTGTATTCAATCTGTTATTCATTTCGTTCTTCTCATAAATCTTTATCATGGTAATTTAACTATGACAACAATTTTACTAGGATCAACTAGCAGACCCCATTTACACACCACATGCCCTATCAACATACCAAAAGGTGCGCTGAAAATGAATTTTTTAATATTTAGTGAAATCTGACACTGTCTACACTTGTATAACATCAATATGAACACTTCCACATGGTACTTCAATAAAATAAACATTGTCCAATAATCCAAATAAATTTCTAAAAACTTATGAATGAAGTCCTTGAAGGCATCCACTACTACCCTTGAAAACACTGCAGGTGCATTCTTCAACCCAAATGGAATCATTGTATACTAATATTATCCCCATTATATTGAAAATGTAGTATTATGTCTATCTTATGGTGTTATCCTAATTTTATTATACCCTAAAAACTCATCTGTAAATGAATAGGATTCTTTCCCTCCTACATTCTACAAAACTTGTAGGAAAAGGATCATGCAGGAAATAATCATTCAATTTTATCAGATGTACATAGATCCTTATTCCCCCTTGCTTATTTTCCTGTAATACCATAGAGATGACCCATTATGATTATTCTACATGTTATATGACACCATCCTCTAACATCTTATCATTTTTTCCCTTCACCTTCTGCATTCAAACTGCAAAGTCTTTTTCTTATAGATCTGGCCTCTAGCTTCAAAGGGATCTTCATCTCTCCAATTTCTCATGCAAATACTTTAATCTTTGAGAACATTAATGGAAATAATTCACTATACTCATGAAGTAACTATGTTATTCTTTCTACTGTCTAATTATCCCAATAATCCCTAATGCTTGCAACCTTTGGGTTTTCTGCAGTTCCAATGTTTATCTTTTTTATCTTCAGTGGTGAAACATAACATACTAAATCTATCGTTGGACCTTCTACCTCTCTCTCTCCTTCAAACTCTGTAATCTTGGTGTTGCATGGATTTTCTTATGCTAGATATTCTTCTTCTGCGACATGATAACAATGTAGAAACTGTTTAAATGTCTATCTCTATTGGTTCTGATAAGCTGTCACAATCTCCACTTCTGGTTCTTCAAAAATCCTGTCTCTTACCAACCTTAGTTGATCCGGATTTTATGAGAAGAACGAAATGAATACAGATTATTAATAGGTTCTTAACACACAATAACAGAGATACAATAAAACTAGTTTTCTATTCAATAAGGAAATAAGTTGAAACTATAAAATGCAGCGAAAACAAGCTTGTTGGATTGGTGGTGGCTTATCTCTAAGAAGAGATGTGACGACTGCGCTCATTTGCAAGAATATGTTTACAATGAGGCTCTAGAGGAATTTTTACAATAAATAGGAATTCCAAAACACTCTATACATCCAAAAACCTAACCCTAGGAGATGAAGCGCCAAAAGTCATGTGGGCCCTCTTTGGGTAAGTTAGTACATCAACTTCTTGGGGTCGTAACTTTTGCATACGATCTTTGTTTTAGGCGTATGATATCCCATTGGAAAGGTATCATTGAGGAGATTCATTTTGGTGTAAATATTGAAGGAAATTTCATATTTCTCCCCATGTTCCCAAAAAACACCATTTAGGGCCTCAAAACGACTCTGGAAGTGAAAAACTGCTAAAAATAGTAAATTACCAAAATTGCCAAAAAAATGTTTTGAGCCAGTTGGAAAAGATGGGTGGCCATCGATATCCACCTGGATCAATCCTCCCTCATTAGGAAGAAATGGTATCCATTGCGTTGATTTCCCCCATCAGATGAAGACATTTCTGTTGAATTTGGCCCCAGGTGAGCCACTTGCCTTGGTGCAGGAGCTGCCCTGCTTTGACGACTCGATAAAGTTGGATCCTTTGTTGTTGAGGGCCCTTGATCTGTGTGTCCACAATCTAATCATTTGATTCCTATTGTATGCAGCCGAGGTTGAGCTATGTTGATGTCAGTTGTTCTGCTACTTCTGAGGTGTCCAATAATTGTGGGATATAAGGGTGAAGGAGATCCACGTTGAACACTTGGTGCAGGCCAAGGAAAGGAGGAATGTTGAGCTCAAAATAATTATCCCCCACATCCTTGGTGATGGTGTATAGCCCATAACAGAGTGGGAGAAGCTTCCGATGGGGCCCTATAAGGCATTCTTTCTGCAAGTGAAATCAAACTTTGTTGCCCACCTGAAACTTATGTGGCACCCGATGTTGATCATGGCGCTACTTGTACTTGTCATTGGACTTCTGTAGGATATCCTAATCCTTTTGGTAGATGTGCTAGATCCACCCAATGAACTGGGTGGATTTTTCAGCTTCAGTTGGAGTAGGAGATGATTCATTCAAGGTGAATGCAAGGGGAAGTGCAACATTTATGGGACCCAATGGTTGGAATCCCAACCCCACCTGAAAGGGGTTATGGTTGGTTGAGCTATGTAGAGCTCAGTTGTAGCTATGTTGGACATATGGAAGGATCTCATCCCATGTGTGAGGGTTCTTTGAATTATACATGCAAAGGATATGCAAAATCATTCGATTTACGAACTTAGTTTGGCCATCTGTCTGGGGGTGGAAGGTCATGGATTTGGTGAGCTTGGTATCCAGAGGATCGACCAAAATGTGTTGAGAAAATGACTATCTTGATTTGAGACAATGGTTTGTGGGATTCCAAAATGTACCAAGACTTGTTCAAAGAAGAGATTGGCAGTGGCCTTTGTTTTGATGCTCTTCTTGCAGAAAACCATAATCTCCATCTTAGAAAAGAGATCAACAACCACAAAAACACAGTTATTTCCCCACTTGGTGGACGGGAGGCCCAACATGTAGTTTATTGAGATGGATTCCCATGGCCTGTAAGGAGAAGGAAGAGGGGTGTATAGGCCCTATTTCTTAGTGGTTGGTTTGGCAATAGTGAAGGTAGTGCAGGACCTGATATACTTGATGACCTCATGTCGAAGTTTCAACCAATAGAAATGTTTTTGTAGCATCGCCACTGTCTTTTTGATGCTGAAGTGTCCTACCACTCTACTGTAGTGGGATTCCCAGATCAACTTCACTCGCTTTCTTGATGGAACAAAAATATGGCCCAGATGACACAACAACCCATCCTGAAGATGGAAATTATCGACAACTGTGTTTGCACCTAACATTTGGTAGGTGGTGGCGAAGTTTGGGTCTGTCTCATAGAGTTGGGGCCATCAAGAGGTCTCATGGCCACAAGATTCTAGCACGGTGGTGAGTGTTGTGACTGGCGGTCTGCTGAGGCAATCAACGATGTGATTGGTGCTTCCTATTTTATACTTGATGTTGAGGTGGAATTGTTGCAAGTATGTGGACCACTTTTTATGGCGGTCATTCTACAATTTTCCTTGTGTCTGCATGAATTGCAGTGGCTTATGATTAGTATGGATGAATGTCTCCTTCCCAAGAATGTAATGTCTCCACTGGCGGTAGGATTGCACAATGGAGTACATTTCTTTGTCATAAGTAGGGTACTTAACAACAACATCTGATAGTGTCTCACTATGATAGACCACGGGGTGGTCATGCTGAGTGATAATGACACCCACAACATAGTTTGAAGCATTTGTCTCGATATCAAAGGGATGTTACATGTCAGGTAGTGAAAGTAATGGGGTTGAGCACAAGAACTACTTAAAATCATCGAATGCTTGTTGTTGGGACCAACGCCACACAAATTTCACCTTACCACCACCCCTGGTTCTTTGGCTGAGGGCCCATGCAATATGGGAGAATCCCAACATGAACCTATGGTAGAAATTGGCAAGGCCCAAGAAGCTCTGAATCTTAGTGAGTGTGGTTGGGGATGGCCAGTCACGGATGAATTAGATATTTTCTGGATCCACATGTATGCCATGTTGATCAATGATGTAGCCCAGGTAATGAACCCTGTCTATGCTGAAGGAGAATTTTTCCAGGTTGGTGTATAGTTTGTGTTTCTACAGGGTGTGCAGAACCTGCTAAATATGCTACAAGTGTTCAACCCAAGTCTTGCTGTAAATGAGAATGTCATCTAGATACACCACTACAAAAGTATTGGTGAATGGTCGCAGGATATTTTCCATCATCCTCATGAAAGTGGCTAGAGAATTTGTCAAACCAAAGGGCATGACCAACCATTCAAAAATTCCTTCCTTTGACTTGAAGGCGGTCTTCCATACATATGTGTGTTCTATCGGGACCTGGTGGTATCTAGACTTTAGATCATTCTTACTAAAGTATTTATCCCCCGTGAGTTGATCAAGGAGGTCATGGATTCATGGAAACAGGTACCGGTTTCTGACTGTGATTTTATTCAGAGCCCAATAATCAATGCAGAGTCACCAGGTTCCATCTTTCTTCTATACCAACACGATTGGGCTCCTACAAGGTGATGAGATGGGATGGATGTGCCCCTTGTGGAGCACTTATTGGATCTATCACTTGATCTCCTCATTCTCTAATAGAGAGCAGTGATAGACTGGCCCATTGGGAAGTGGTGTTTCGGGGGTTAGATCAATGGGGTGCTTGACTTGGCAGTGCAGAGGTACCCCGGTAGGTGAGGAGAATATATATGAGTATTCTTCCACGACCTTATCTACCTACTTTTGTTGTGTGGAAAGGTTAGCCGTAGAGACTCTGAATGTGGCTATGATATTTTGATTATTATGAGAGTGAATCATGAAGAAGAAAAACTTCCCCATCTGAGATATGACCTTCCTGCATTGCTTAGCAAAGATCAAGGAAATAACACTAGGTGGGAATGCCTCGGGTATCTTGTACAATTCCCTGTTCAAAGTAATAATAACACTATGAGGCCTAGACTCATATACAACATGACGTTTCCATAAATAAGGTTTTCCCAAAAGAACATCACAAACTTCGAGAGGAGCAACGTCACACAATACCTTGTCTTTGAAGGGCTTCATGTTGTACTACAGTCGACACTGTTGGTTGATGTGGAGATCGCTTCCTTGGTAGAGCCATCCAATGGTGTAGGGTTGTGGGTGTGGAGTTGTTGGCAGGGCCAACCACTTGATGACCTCTACTGAGATGAGTTTATTCTGGCTACCTCTATCAATGATGAAGTGCAGTGGGGTGCCTTTTACCCACATCTTTGAATGGAAGAGGCACTCTCCTTCTTTTGGCTCGTCTAGTTCATCGGGTTGGAGCTTGGTGGTAGCAACGGTGGCACTAGGTTCCATGTCAATGATCTGTCTTCCCCTTTATGGTTCTGGCTTAGAGTCAGAACCCACATCTGATTCATAGGCTTTCACTTCGGCCACCAGTGACTGCTTTGAGTGATAGTCAATAGTGTTATGCCAAGGGCTCTTATGTAAGTCGCACCACTTCCCAATATATTTATTTGTCTTTTCGATGTCCTTCTTTGCTTGCGGCTTGGACTAGTTTTTCTGATACTATCCATCTATTCTCTGTCCTTTGTTCTGTGGTTTGGGGCTACCCTTTCCTGGCTTTTGTTGTGAGGGGTTCCCAAGACCAAATTTCCATGTCTTTTGTTTGAGCTTTTGCTCGATTTTGAAGGCATATCGATAGGCTGCGCCCAAGGATGAGATGTCCAGAAATTCCATTTTGGTTTGGATGTATCTATGCAGAGCACCGCGATACTTGAGCAACAGATGTCACTCTGAATCTTTGATACCCAACTTGGTGCGCAAGGTATGGAAGATATTTGTGAAATCTGGCACTGCTTGGTCTCTTTCTTACTGCAGTGTGGTCCATTTGGTATACAAGTCGTCATAACTTCCAACAGGGTAGTATTGTTCATTAATAATATCTCTGAAGGATTTCTAGGTGGTGATGACTATAAATAATGAGGGTTCCTCTATTTCCTTTTGCTCACAGAAAGTTTCCCACCAATCTTTGACATGGGGAACGACTTTGAGGAGCGCAGAAGTAATCTTTTCTTTATTCGAAATGTTGTGGAAAAAAAATACCCTTCTAATAGATTCAACCACTTTTCTACAACATCTGCATCTATCTGACCTTCGAATATAGGAATATCGAAGTTTATTTGTACCTTGAACGGGGCGATGCCTCTGCTAGAAGAAGATGTGTCGCCTGTTGGTAGCCATTGAAGGATTTATGTGAAACTATCCATCATCTCATTCCTTTGTTGTGTGAGGGATTCCTTAGTCAACAATTTGAAAGGATATCCTATCCCAACATCTTTCTTTTCTCTTGCCATGAGAGGTCGCTTGGGCATTGTTAACACACATTGTTGATCGGGGGTGTTTTCCTTAGGAAATGGCATTTTGGAGAAAAAATGAAAAGAAGCGGGCTAAAACTCACTAATGCCGCTTATCTTAAGTTTTTATGCCCCAACATGTGGTGCTAAGGGGCATGTATATATGGGTGACTAATATCTACTAACTCAAATCTACGGCTCAAGATCCATATCAGAACCTCCCCCGATATTCTGCCTTTAA
>JZKD02S1223565.1:299763-318137 GCA_000966675.3 Picea glauca | reverse complement strand
CATCTCATGCCTCCCAATTCCTTCAAGTGTCTTTCGCTCATCATTCTCCTTTTCCTTATACCTTTCACTTCTCGACATTTGTCTTCCATGTTGTCCCCACCTATTCTATTACCCCTTTCTCTCTGTCATCTTGGCCTCTCCTTTGTCTCCACTTCCCATCTGCGTTCGTCCACCTGGCCATCTCTCGTCTGTCTTCCATGCCGATCGCGACAATCGCCTTGCCAGATCCTCATCCATGTCTGCCTGCTAGCCTCCTCCATGAGCTTCCGACGTGGATCCATATGGCATAATACAGAGGAAACCAAGTTCTGCAGGTGCAAAGTTGACTTGGGCCTTACCGATCCCGAGAAAGACAGTTATTGAAGTAGGTGGTGGTGGTTGAACATCATTTCCACCATAAATAGAAATACCGAGGAAGGAATGTTAGCAAGTCGGCTCCTCTGCAGGTCCATTCTGAATCACGATTGTGTCTGACTAAAGATCACATCTGATAGGAGACTGCATGCATAGTTTGCCAGAAAGCATGCAGACGTAATGCCTTCAATGCAAAGGCTCAAGCAGGCTTTGGCTATTTTTTCTCCAAGTATATAGGATTTTTTCCCATATTTTGTTAGTGTCAATGGTTGAGATAGGCTCCCAATTGTAATGTTTTGATTCATCTCTAGTTTTCTATTATGCAATAAGATTTGAGACTTCTTTTTTAATCTAAATCAACTTCTTTATTCACTCTTTTTCATCTGATACTGAGAGTTTCATGATTGAAGGATTCACATGAATTTTTGTGACTGTGTTGTAATGGAGGTTTGATTGTAGTGTTGCTGTAGCATTCTCTCAGTTTCCCAAAGTTTTAGGTCCAAGAGGATCTTGTTCTTGAATATTTTCTTCCTTAGGTTGTTGGAAGACCTGATGTCTATAGAAAACCTCTACATATCCTCACTTATTCTTCCCCTACTCACCCTTTATTACAACTTACTGACTGAAGTTAAATCAATAAATCACTTGCTCATGCATTTCCTGGTTTGTATTTCTGAGTTAAAGCAATATTTTCTTGAGTCTGCGCCCATTCGACCTCTTTTAATTTTATTTACTATGACATAAAAACTAATGGGTATTGGGCTTACCTCTGCTGCAATCTAGAGGGGACTTCTAGTGCTATAATTTCTGGCATCATTTCCAGGGATGAATTGAATATTTTCCTTGGCATTGAACGAAAAATCTTACTGGTTATGAAGGTGCATCAGAACTCATAACATTGAATATTGCAACTGTGCACCCGATGACTCCACTGTTACGACTCCACGGTTTCAGCTATGGCTTCCAGAGGTAGACAAATGAGGTCTACTCCACAATTGCCTTTAGCAACACCTGAAGAAAACCCAGAGAAAATTATCAGAAAGGGAAATACCCTTCAAGGAGGTACTTCTACTGTTGATCCAGGTATTTCTGATGATTCTCACCATCCTCATTTAGAAACTCCAAAAGTTGTTTCTCCTTTTCCTGTTATACCGTCTGCTAGAGTTTCCTGAAGCTTAAAGTTTGGGAGTGCTCCTACTGAGATATCCTCTCTTGGTATAGGATTGTAAGGAGAAAGTATTGTAAATCCTATCTCCCCTGAAGTTGTACCATGGTTTAGGCCCAGGCCCTCATAATATTTTCTCACTCTAGCTTTTACCACTCCTCCCCCTGTTAGAGTTGTTTCTTTTACAGAGAGGGAAACCTCTATTCCCTCAAGCCTTATAGCCTTCTCCCCTAATCCTCTGTTGTTTCCCTTTCCTCCCAGATACACACCCCTAGTATCTCCTATCCAAGATCCACCCCCTCCTAGTTCTCCTCCACCTCACATCCCAATGGCAGGCACTAATCCCCCTAGGAACATAATGGATGCCATAGTGGCTGCAAGATATGCCCCTTTGGTCCTACCTCAACCAATGAATTCTCTCCTTGCTGGAAACTACCTAAAATACATGCCCAAATTCATTGGGGAATAAAACATAACTATTGAAGAACACCTTGTTTTCTTCTACAGTTACGCAGACAATCTAAATATTGGAAATGTTGATGTATGGATGAGAGTTTTTGTCTAGAGCCTTGATGGTGAGGCTAGGAAATGGTTTAGAGGATTAACCACTGGGTTCATTGCTGGGATTGAGGATCTAGATGATGTCTTCTTGAGACAATGGGGGGATAAAAAAGACTTTATGTATTATATCACAGAGTTTGGGTCCCTAAAAAGAAAAGAGGGAGAGTCTATCTATGATTGTAATGTTTTGATTCAACTCTGGTTCTCTATTATGTAACAAGATTTCATACTTCTTGTTTAATCTAAGTCATATTCTTTATTCACTCTTTTTCATCTGATACTGAGAGTTTCATGATTCAAGGATTCAAATGAATTGTTCTGATTTTGTTGCAATGGAGGTTTGATTGCAGTGTTGTTGTAGCGTTCTCTCAGTTTCCCGAAGTTTTAGGTCCAAGAGGATCTTGTTCTTGAAGCTTTTCTTCCTTAGGTTACTAGAAGACCTCATTTCTATAGCATAACTCTACATATCCTCACTTTTTATTCCCCTAGTCACCCTCTATTACAACTTACCAACTAAATTTAAATCAAGACCTCTCTTGCTCATGCATTTCTTGGTTCAAATTTCTGAGTTAAAGTGATATTTTCTTGAATCTGCACCCATTCAACCTCCTTTAATTTTATTTACTATGACATAAAAACTGATGGGTACTGGGCTTACCAATGCTTCAATCTAGAGGTGAATTCTAGTGCTAACAGGCATGTGAGAGCTTTTTTCCTCAAGAGAAAGAAGCTCGAGACCCAACCCTTTGTACTTCGACCTCATTGGAGACATGCATTAAGATGACAAGGAGCAGACTACTCTGATACCATTGATCCATATTTTATGAGAATAACAAGATGAATACAAATTATTAACAGGTGCTTAACACAAAATGATAGAGATATAGTAAAAATGGTTTTCTATTCAATAAGGAAATAAGCTGAAACTGTAAAATGTAGCGGAAACAAGCTTGTTGGAATGGTAGCGGCTTATCTCTGAGAAGAGATGTGACGACTGTGATCATTCGCAAGAAGATGACTATAATGAGGCTTTTAAGACATTTTTAGAATAAATAGGAATCCCAAAAAACCCTAGACATCCAAAAACTTGACCCTAGGAGATGAAGCGCCAAAAGTCATGTGGGCCCCATTTGGGTAAGTTATCACATCAACTTCCCGGGGTCGTAACTTTTGCATATGATCTTCGTTTTAGGCATATGATAGCCCATTGGAAAGGTATAGTTGAGGAGATTAGTTTTGGGGAAAATAATGAAGGAAATTCCATATTTCTCCCCATGTTCCCAAAAAACATTGTTTAGGGCCTCAAAATGGCTCCAGAAGTGAAAAACTGCTAAAAACAGTAAATCACCAAAATTGCCAGAAAACTGTTTTGAGCCAGTTGGAAAAGGTGGGTGGCCACCAATATCCACTTGGATCAATAAATATGCATCTATTTTTGGATTATCATGCTCAAATGTAAATGTAATCACAAAATTCAACAACATTTCCTCCCAATTTACAGTTTCCCTACATTGTTCCAATTTTTTGTACCAATTCTTTGGGGATTCCTTCTAATGTATGAATAAAATGGTGTGGCCACTCTTATGGTGGTACTAATATCCATTGAATTATACATATTTCTACATGCTCTCTGGGTTGTCCCATTCAATCAAACTTCTCCACATATCTGTCATTTTTCTCTGCACCAAATCTGATACGCAATAACCTATTGCATTGATACCATTTATTGATGTTCTCTTTATGTGTACCCCACCATTGTGCAGGTGTATATTTCAAATAAATATTCAAAAATGGTAACCTTTGATTTTCCACTATCTCTAATTCAAACTTCATTAGAAATTATTCTAAATCATTCTGACCATAAAAAGTGGGTGGTTCCCTTACCTCTGTACCAACCCATCTCACTGTGTGGGACATGCTTGTGCATATTCTGGTGGATAACTCATGCAATCGCTGATGCCAATTCTCTAGTCCTATTTCATGTTCTGAAGCACATGGACAAATACTCCTCCAACTCAACATGCCATCTGTAGTTGGATTCACATAATCTTCTTCTCACACAGTAGTTCTACACAATTGGTTTATGTCCTCTGTAATAAAATTTTTTGACACAAGTTCAACATACCTTCCTCCTTCTAAGGGATATAATGGCACAATAACTTTGTATTCTCTTGATTCAAATACCATATTTCTATTCTTTAGTTTGATAATATATTTTTTATCAAAATCCCATTCCATCCCCAATAACACTAGATATGGTGAAGTGTTATCTACTATGTCAATCACTTCAAAGTCTGTCATTGTGTGCACTCCATCTATATCTATTGGTATGCCCTTCATTATACCAATTGGTACCACTATGTGTTGATTTTCTATCTCTAACTGAATAAATGAAAATCCCAATGTAGGCTCCCCCATAGCTTGCCATGTCTTCTTAGGTAAAAAATGTACTTTAGACCTTAAGTCTAGTATGATATCACTGTTAGGTGATTTATATGTACTAAAAAAGACACTAAACTACCCTCAATTAAATTGTCAACCCAGGGTAAGTAAACTTAGAGTTGTAGAAAAATATATGCCAAAGGTAAAAAGGTTGGTAGGAGTATAGTCTAACTACGGAAAGCAACTATCTAGGGATAATCTACTCAAGAAAACCTATCTAATGAACAAACCCTACTAGGAAAAATGAAACTAGGTAACCTAAGTACTTTTGGGCCAAGGACTGATGGATAGTTCCTAAGAAAGTGAATGAAAACTCTATGTAAAGAAAACTAGTTCATGACAGTAAGCAAAGGTAAACTACTAAGCAAATGATGAAAGAAAACTACCTTAAACTTTCCAACCTATATTCAATGAGCAACTACCCTATGAAAGAAATTAAATAAGCAAGTATGCAAAAGAACCTATCTAAACTATTAAAGAAAATAGACAAGTAAGCAAAGACACCTAACTAACCTACTAAAGCAAAAGACAAGTAAGCAAAGACAACTATCTATCCTACTAAATCAAAGGGACGAGTAAGCAAAGACTTCTCATTGAACAACTACCTAGCCTAAAAGGCAAGTGAACTAAATGCCTAATGAAAAACTATTTCTCTTGCATGAAAGGAAATTTAAATGCTCAATGCAATGCATGAAAGGAAATATATTCTATTGAAAGTAAGAAAGACTACCAACTAAACTTATGAAAATAAGAAACTATCTCTTCTAACTTATGAAAACAAGAAACTATCTTTAATCTATGAAACATTCAAATGTAATGTTGGTGGTTGTGTGAATGCCTTCGCTGGTGACGGATGATATCTCAATGACACTTAACCACAAAGGATAGTTCTAATGGTATAAGCTCAATACTAATTTCAATGGCAAAATGAAAGGTGTGAAGTAAACAGTCAAATGAAAACATAGCCATGATAAAAGTAATGTTAAATACCCTGCATATTCATGTGCAAACCATTAACATCATAATGAGATCATCATTATCTAACTAAGGAATTTAATTTCATTTTAATCTATGAAAGGAAATTGCATGAAAGGAAACTATACTATGTCTATTTTAATCATTCAAACTATGATAAGAAAATGAATTAAAAAAAAAATTAAACTATGCTTATTAAAAAGTAAATTGTCAATTAACTAACAACTAGACAAATGAATTCTATCTAAAACTAAGACAAGCAAACTATGATTAAGAAATTAAAACTATCCATCCATCAAAGATCCCTGTCAAATGAAACCCAAATAGAACTATGTTTTATTCTAAAAACAACTTTGTTTTAAACTTGACTGTAAGATCATAAATAAAAGTGTAATCTGATATCTAGATGCATATGGATTTAGTGTAGAGACTTGCAAGTCATTCCCTAGCCTATGAGACTAATTCATGCTAACATAACTCATCACACTAACCTGCAAAAGAACAATAAAACAATTAAATCACAGCTAGCTAATTTAAAATATAAAACATGATGTACAATAAATAAAAGACAACCTAAATTATGAAATGTATCAACAACACATTAAACATCACTAGACTGTTGGTGGGCACCCTAGCAAGTTGTGGCTTCCCTCTACAAGCACACCACGAACTTCAATAGGTCGAATTCACCATGAAAATCAAAAACGCAGTTCTGGCACTATTTTGGCAATGTGAAAAATGAAAAACAGAGTACAACGAGTTTGTCTCCAATATGATGGCTATTCTACTTGCTTAACAATCTAATGATCATTCTGGTAGTATTTATAAGCTTACAAACCAGGTGGTCGACCACAGGAGGGGCGAACCACCTCTAAATTCGGAAAATTACATTAAATGCATCCATAACTAAGAAAACGGAGGAACCCAATAATCGCCCTCTTTGGACAACTGAAATCGAGGTGTCTTGAGCTTGGTAGCTGGAGGGGGTGATGATAAAAAAAACCATGTGCTCAATTTTTCCACCACTGGCCGCCAATACCATAACCGCCGACTTGCCTTGCGTTTTTGTGCAATACTGGGTGCCAGAACGTGTGCCAGATCAAGTACCGGAACTAGTGCTGGATCAAGTGTTGGACCAAGAAACATGGTGCGTTTTTCCCTATAATAGCATAAAAACATGAATTAACTCTTGGAAATCATAAAATATGATAAATTAAACTCGATTGAATCACAAAACATGAATTATACGTACCTCATGCCGATTCTATCATTTTACCACAAAATTATTCAAAAAGATCATTTGAAAGTTAAAAAATGCATATGTACATATGGAAAAAAGTGTATAATAATGTCATGAAGATGATCATATCTTGGGCCCAACATACCCCCACACCTACTATTTTGTAGGTCCCACTGCAAACAAAAAGAAGTCATCCCTCGAAACTAGGCTTGCAGAGGAGGGTCGGATTTAGAAGCCTCTCCTTCTTGCTGTGTAGGATTAGCCTTGTGCCTCTTATGTTGCTTTAATTGTGCTCTTAAGTTGCGGTTAGATTAGGTCATCCCATCGACCAACCACTGAAGGGAGTTAACTTTTTCCTAAAGGACTGCATTGTCATGATGAAGGTGTGCATCTATTGTCTTCCTCTCTTCTAATTGTTGGAGAAGATGATGGTTTTCCCTTTTTAGCTCCTCTATAGTTGGGGCAGAATCACTGATCTTCGAGGAAGGCTTAGGTCCTTTGAGAGATGTGGTCAATTTATCAATTTTAGGATCAAGAGTGGGCATGGTTGAAGTAGGTGTGATGGGAGATCAGAAAGGTGAGGTAGGTTCTGATTTTGTTTTCCTTAGTGGCTCTAATCCATCAACAGAGACTTCTCTAGGTTGCTTATGAGGGCTCTAAAGGTCAAAGGATACTTGGATAGGATCCGAAGCAGGTGGAGGCTTTGCATAAGGCTTGGTTCTTATGTTCCGGGTACTCTTCTGAAAGGGTCCCTTACCAAATCAATTGGCTCCTCTCTTGTTTGTGGGAATGATGGGAAAGTCTTGTTGCATTACTTTGTGGGGATTCTTAGGTGTAGGATCAAGAGAAAATGAAGGCATTGAGGGGTAAACAATAGGCTTCTTTTGGTCTTTGTTCTTGGTATTTTTCCTCGATGAAGAAGTAGGAATATCAACAAGATTTTGGTATTGTTTCGGCAAAGAGGGAGTTTGTGCAAGGGAGTTTGGAGTTTTTGGAGAGTGAGGCTTGGATGGAAAGATAGTTTTTAGGCTAAGTGGCTTTTTTCGGGTCTTAATTGTCAAGTGAGGATTTTCAAATTGGTAGATAAAGGCATCCCAACTTTGCCCCTGCTTCTCTAGTTCGGTAAGAAAGAGGAGTTTGATCAAACCATGGTGGAAGAGACTATTGTGGGGGTTGGTCACATTTTTCCTCACTTGAGAGGACATTTTCTCCAAGCTTTTGAGAAAATAAAAAGGAAAGTTCAAAGGTTTATTGAACAAAAAATGAGCCATCAATCTAAAGTGACAAGCTTTGAAGGTAGAGTATCTACCTTCACATGTAATTAACTTTGTGATAACAATGAGGGGATTGACCAATTATGTCTTTATCCACTCCTTAGCATACCCTTTCACTCTTGAAATTCTCTTGAATTCGAGCTTAAACACCTTGTTGTAACTTGAGCATGAAAATTGATGATTCTTGAACCACCTTTCTCCCATTCTTGGAAGTTTTGTTGCAACAACAATTGAATCTTCTGTGACTGAAAAATTGAGAGACACTAAATGTGTTATCTTGCCATAAAAACCAACTGCAAATTGCATAGGAAGATTGTCATCATGGCCTTGCAAAATCGACAAAAATGGCCCCCAGCTAGCACGTAAGAACACTTCCCTACACTGTGCGAATTCTGGAATGGAAAACAAGTCTGCATAGGAGGAGGGTTCGTATCGCTTAGGCATTGTGACATAGTTTGAATTCACCAAGAAAGGGTGAAATTAATCCACACAGAGATACAAATTAGGCACGGTCTCAGTGCAATTGGAACAAAGGGTGAATTTTACCAAGCAAGGGTGCAAATAGGCCAAGAAATGGCACGGGTTTAACACAGCCTGAGTGGGATTAGAATAGAGGGTGAATTCGGCAGAGGTTGGGCACGATTCCTTAACGTAGGGTAGAGAAAATGGCAAGGGAAAATGAAACAATAGAGTTCCCAACCCGATTTTGGAAGCTCTTATGGTGGAGTACGTTTCCCACATGTGCGCGCGAGCTGCCATGTGTGGGAGATTCGAATTTGATGGCAAGCTTGGGAGTAATGGAGTTGTGCGTACTTAGATCAATGTCCAAGTCTTTTGACTTGGACATTTGATCATAACCATATGAAGCATCTTTTAATAAATGCCTGTAACAAATTTAATTGAATGTAATTGAATTCTAGTTCCTTGGAATCTAGGACAGTTTCTGGTATGCAATGCAATGGCACTTCAAACGACATTTCATCCAAAACCTCATCCGACACCTCATACGGTACTTCATCTGATACCCTTGTGTTAAGAGCATTTTCTCCTCTTATAATGGACAACCTACAATTTTGAAGTGTTTTTGACAACCATAGTGGTTAATGAGAAGAGGCAGAGTGCTCCAGGCTTACTCATTCTTCTTGTATATGACATATAGTGTCAAAACCTATAATGAACAGGTTATAGCAAATAGAAAAACCTATAATGAATGGGTTGTAATGAATGATAAACCAATAAAGAGTGGTCTATTAAGCATGATTTTAGTAATGTATAGCACACAAGAGTGAAACATTTTAAAAATAACATGACTATCAATGTAATAACCTATATTATAGTAATAATACAAATTTTCTTTCAAAGACTCTTTTCTCTAGGCAATGATCATTTGTGAGCTCATGAACCCCTCCCCCACACCTAAGTATTGTGACACCTCACAATCAAAAGTATAGGAAACTAGTCACTATCCCTCAATAGCCGAAGATTTACAGTATGTCAAGTGTAAAGATAAAATTTCACAGATTGGTTGAACGAGACAGTTAGGATATGGCCCCACCTATAGGATAAGAGATCCTATATAGAGATAAGAAGAGGTAGGCAAGAGAGTTTCAAGATAGTCTTAGAGTCATTTCCCAATGGCAAGTTTATGAGGTTCATTAACCTTAGCTTAACCACACATACTCCATGTCATCTTTGTCTACAAGTAATGTCGTACATTAGGACAAGTTTATATTTATTATTTATTTTTGTCAGATCATCATCCTCGCTAGGTAGAATGCCCCACTGCTACCAAACCTGTTCAGTACTCCAGTGAGTTTACCTAGTCATACCACAAGTCGGTACCTTCTGCTAGCAGACCTGTTCAGTATCCCGATGGGTTAGCCTCTTAAACCCTGGGAGATTGGCCCTCCATCCTTTAAGATTTTAGTATAAGATTGCTTATGAAAGAATATGGGGGAATAACTCTGAAACAACTTTTTCTTTCTTTTCTTTTTAATTGGGATGGTATTTATGTTAGAGGATGAATTTCCATTATATTGCTTAGTGATTGTCCTGATGTAAGGGGTACTTAAGAGGATGTGGCCTATCTAAAGATATGATATAATCAAGCTATTTAGTGTGTAGTGGATGGTACCATCGAGAAAGAATAGAAAGGTATCTCTAGGCTCAACTCACTTTCTTCTTTTGTAATTATTATGATGTTTCCATGACGAAATGCTAATGAGACCTCCCTGTTACTCTTTGATAAAGACACTTGACTTACTTACTCAGGTTTCTTGGAAAAACTACACAAGAGACCTCTAGGCTTGATAGTTATGGTATCACTTCCTTATACAGTGGTGAAGAGTTTCAAGAGAAACTACTTTAGAATGCCTAAAAAAATGATAATTTTGCAAAAACATGGCTAATTACAGTAAGTCACTATTCATTTGATGCTTTAGCAGACACAAAATTCAAGTATAACAATGTTTTTATGAAAGATCCTTGAAACTGTGTATTCCCAATGAAATAATTACTTACAAAAACATCTAGAATTGCCTTATTAACAAAATACAAAAACTATTTACATATATACAGTGGGAAAATAAGAAAATTTTTCAAGAACAAGGGGGAACTTCCCCATCTACTAAGGCCAATGCCTTGTCAGCTGTCATGACCTATAGAAAATCTTCTTTGGAAATGGGCTTATGATAACACTTAAGTCAGTATCCATCTACCACAAAGGAGACTTGTCCATCATCAATTGTTTTAATTTTTACAGCTTCATTGTCATATACAATGTCTACCTCGTAAGGGCCCAACCAACGGGTGGTAAGTTTTCCTTGGAAGGTTTTGAATCAAGAATCAAACAATAGAGCCCAATCACCAGGATGGAAGTGATTCTTCTTAATAAACTTGTCATGCCAATTGCTCCTCTTGTTTTGGACTAATATCATTCGTTGGATGGCATCTTGCCTAATTTCATCCAACTCATTCAACTATAGGGCTCATTGCTTCTGAGCCTCATCCAGGTTCAATCCTAATTCTGTGCCAAAACAAAAGGTCCTTACTTGGAATTCTATTGGTAAAAGTACATGTTTCTTGTACACTAGCTCATAAGGGGTATGCCCAGTGGTATTTCTCTAGGTAGTTCGGTATGCCCACAAAGCCTCTGGGAGGCTATCAACCCAATCTCTGCAATGTAACTGAACAACCTTGGTCAATGTGGCTTCCATAACTTTGTTTTTGGATTCTACCTAACCATTGGTTTGTGGGTGGTATGGATAATATTTACAATGTTTAATCCCATATTTCTCTGTTAGCTCCTTCATCAGCTTGGAAGTAAATTGAGTGCCTTGGTCAGTAACAATTTCACAAGGGACACCGAAGTGGGTAGATATGTCTTCGTAGATAAATTCGACAACATACTTCTTTGTGGCCCTGAATAGGGATTTTTCCTCTATCCATTTGGTGACATAGTTCGTACAAACCAAGATATAGTTCTTCCTACGGGACATGGGTGAAATTGTTCCTACAAATTCAAGGGCCCATTTTTCGAAGGGTTCTGTCATAACTTGGGATTGTAAAGGCATTTCTTCAGCTGACGTAGGTCTACCTATCCTTTGGCAACTATCACAACTTCTCACATACTTGGCAGCATCTTTGAAAATTCTAGGCCAATAGTAACTTGAATCTAACACATTATATGTTGTACGTTTGTAAGAGAAATGGCCACCACATGGTCCATCATGACAACTTCGTAGTATATCAGGTACCTCATCCTCTCGGACACATCTACGAATAATCAAATCAGGACCTGTGCGAAAAATATCATGACCAACCCAAGAGTAATTATCACTCCGTGTAATAATTTTTCGCTTTTCATGAGGTGACAAATGAGACAGTAATTTCCTAGTAGCCAAATAGTTTTCCATATCCGCAAACCATGGGGTATTGATAGAAAGGGAAAATAGATGCTCATCTGGGAAACTATCATCTACAGGGATATCATCATCCTCATTCTTTATGCAGGAAAGAAATTCAGCTACTACATTATCCTTTCCAGGTTGGTCAAGAACAGTAATATTAAATTCTTGCAATAACAAGAGCCACCTAGTCACTCAGCCATTAGTTATAGGTTTATTCATGAGGAACCTAATGGAGGAATGATCAGTGTGTACAACTACTTCATAACCTATAATCTAATGACGAAATTTCTTAATAGCATGAACAACTACCAAGAATTCCTTCTCAGTGACTATGTAGTTCAACTCAGTAGGGGACAAGTTCTTGTATACAAAATAAATGGCATAGGATTGTTGGTCCTCTTTCTGCCCTAATACCCCTCCTATTGCGGTGTCAGAGGCATCAATGGATATATGAAATGGGAGAGTCCAGTTAGGCCCTCTAAGAACTGGTGCCACAGATAACTTAGCTTTCAGGATTTCAAAGGCAATTTGGCACTGCTCAGTCCAAACAAAATCAACATATTTTATCAATAATCCAAACATAGGTGAAACAATCTTTATAAAATTTTCAATAAACCGTCGGTAATATCTGGCATGTCCAAGAAATATTCTCACCTCTTTATGAGTCTTGGGGGGTGGAAGTCTAATAATGACCTCAATCTTTGCAGGATCAAATTTTATTCCTTCAGATGAAACATGATGTCCTAGAACCATCCCTTCAGTTAACAACATTTTGCATTTTTCATGACTTAGGGATAGGTTCATTTCCTCGCATCTGATGATGACTTTTTCTAAGTTGTCTAAGGCTTCTTGGTAAGTGTTTCCATAAATTGTGAAGTCATCCATGTAGACCTCCACACAATCATGAACAAGATCGACAAATATCCCTAATACTGCTCATTGAAATGTGGCAAGAGAATTACACAATCCAAATGGTAAGACCCTATAGGCATAGTTTCCCTAAGGACAGGTAAAGGTAGTCTTGTCCCAGTCCTCAAGTGCTATAAGAATCTGGTTGAACCCGTTGTACCCATCTAGAAAGGAGAAATACTTCTTTCCAGACAAGGTATCTAGAACTTAGTTAATGAAAGGAAGAGGAAAGTAGTCTTTCATAGTGGCCTTATTGAGTTCCTGGAAATCAACACAAATTCTCCATTTCCCGATCACTTTCTTTGGAACCACTACTAGCGGGGATACCCACTTACTGTTAGAGATGGGATAGATAAATCCGACATTTAACAACTTTTGGATTTCCTCCTTGACTATGTATTTGAGTGTTGGGTTCATCCTTCTCTGGGGTTGCCTAACAGGTGTCACTTCCCATTGGGTATATATGTGATGGATACATGTGTCAGGGTGTATACCCTTCATGTCAATGTATTCCTAGGAAAATTCTCCTGTTTGTTCTTTAAGGATATCTACTAATTGTTTCTGTTGGTTTGTATCTAGCTCGGAGTTTATATTTAAAAATTTCCATGTGCTAATCTCATAGGGCATAGTATAAGACATGGCAGACTCATCGATTTCGAAAATAAAAGATGTCAAAGACAAAACAGATGGATCTAATTGTTCTTGAAATTCTTCCCCCAACATGTACTCAAATTGGGGAAAAGACTGTGGAAAATCCACACATGTAATAGCATAAATGAATTGGTTTAGCAATTTTTTGGTGTATGCTCTTGAAGTGCCCTTGCATGGTCACCAGGCAATATGGGTTCTTCCTAGTCTTCGTTCTTGTATGGAAATTCAAGCCACCATAGATTCTCCATAATAGGTTGAGATGGAGGGTAAATGGTGAGCTTCTAGATAGAGAGACCATTCGAGATGGTCATTTCTCCTTCTCTACAACCAATAAATGCATTGGTTGTGGCTAGCCAAGGTCTTCCCAAAATAACAGGATGGCCTTAGGCAGGATCCTTTGAATGAATGACAAGAAAATATATAGGGTACTCCCATGAGGCTAGAGTAACCATGACATCATCTAAAATCCCTTCAAGTGTAACCCTAGTCTTATCTGCTAATTCCAAAATGGTTGGGATAGGCTGAAGAAGAGGTTGTAAATATAATTGTTCCAAGGTAGTAGCGGTCATAACATTGATGGCTGCCCCTAGGTCTATGAGAGTGTTTCCGATGGAGACCTCCTTAATGGTTATGGTCACTATGGGGTACTCAGAGAGTCCTCCTACCAATTGTACTATAGGAGGGTCCTTTTGCTTCCTACCTGGCTTCTTAATACATAATTCTTTTATTACCTTACTATAGATTGGAATGTCTTTAATGGCTTGAAGAATAGGAATCTTGACACAAATATTTTTCAATTCATTAATAATGTCAAATTCTTTTTGGGTGGTAGGTTTCTTGATTACCAATTGGTTTGGATAAGGAGGGACCTTTGTAATTTGTGAAGGTTCATTTTGGGGAATCTTGGGTTCTTGATTCTTTGGGATAATAACATCTTCCCACCTAGTGTCATCCATGGGTTGTTGGGTGGTTTCATATTCTTCTTCTTCCTGGATGACTACTGAAGGTCTCTACCTATCTATAACTTTTCCCGATATTAGTTGAATTTCCTGTAATGAAACAGGAGTAATGACATATGTCGGGAAGGCCCGCATCTCAACATTGTTAAGATGTTGAGGGGGCTTATTATTGGGATTCGACACTGGCTGTGTTGGTAATAGTGTTGGTTTTGGGGAGCTTGCATTTTGAAATTGTAGCGATTGTGGTTGTGGGATAGGAGGTAAAGGTGGTGGAACAAATCTTGGCAGAATCTACAGAGTGTTCAATGGGAACTGAGGATAAGGATGGTTGTACACAGGAATAGGTGGAGCGTGAGGATTTCCTTGGTTGTGTCCTCCCCTCCATCCTTGAATCTAAGGATGTTGGTATTGAGTAGACCAGTTTTGCCAACTTGATGAGTTCCACTGTTGTTGTTTATAATAGGATGGAACTTAGGACTGTAGATCTGGGTATGTGGGTTGATTCCTAGGCTGCCATGGCCTACTAGGTGCATAAGAAGACTCCCCAGGGTCTCCACTCCTATAGATGGCTAATAAACTGAGCAATGATGGACATTTTTCAGTCAAATGGTATTTTGTACAGAAGGCACAAACTAAAATGTTATCTAATGGGCATTCCCTTGAGGAATGCTTCCTCCTGCATCTTGGGCAATATATGCTCATTGCTGCATTTTCCTCCTCCTGTTTATTTATGAGTTTAAGGGTATCCAACTGGGAACCTATTGTGCTTAGGATGTATGTATTGAAGTTTTCTAGAAGGTTCCCTATATCTTCTCTCATAATACCACCTGAACTAACTATTTTTAAACTTCTATTGTAAGGGTCCCGAACATTCTTTCCTGTTTTGGCTTTACTCCTTGAGTAATTTTTACACATTTCACATATTTTAGCAAATGGTTTATGAGAGATTTCACCTGAGGCCATCAGGTTAAGCATATCTAAATATTCTTCTGAAATTCCCTTAAGGAAAATATCCCTAACTACATCCTTTGGGAGATCATGGTATTTTGACTTCTGGGAGATATAACCAAATCTTTCCATATAGTCTTCAAGGGTCTTGTCTTCTAACTATTGGACTTTAAATATGTCATTACGAGAATCTTTGGTCTTGTAGTAGTCTTGGTACTTCTTAAGAAAGATGTCTTTCATGGATTCCCAAGACCTAATACTGGATTCTCCCAACCCCATGAACCATCTTAATGCAGAGTCTTTGAGGGTGGCAGGAAAGAGTTTTAATTTCTGGGCATCTTGCACATAGTTGTAGCTCCTGCACAAGATGTCAAATTCAAATAGGAAGGTGTCTGGATCTTCATTGTTTTTACCATAAAAGGTAGGCAGTGCTAAGAGAGGAATATTCTTCATGTTGACATTCAGAGTGGTGTCTAAAATCAGAAACCCGAAGGTAGTTTTAGTTTGGGTTCCAGTTTCTTCTTCCTCGCCATGTCTTACATTGTTATGGTCCTCCTAATCACCCATATTGGCTTGGTTTCCAAAAATAGGGTACCTAAGTGGTTTTATCTTTGAAAAGAATAAGGTTTCCCTTTGATGAAAAGGTCTTCCTACTGATTGGATGTATGGGACTCTACTCGAGCCGGTTGAAATTATCGGTGACAAAGTTTATGTGTCAATTTGAGAGATAATTACATTGACTGAACTACCAAACAAAAGATTCACCTGTTCAGGATCTATGATATCTTCAAAATTAGGATTTCCTGGTGGTGGTGTAAAATAAAAGGTTGTATTTTTTGGTTCTACGGAGGGCTCAAGTGGTCTTGCCTCTTGTCCTAATATGATTGATTGATCAAAATTTGGACCAGGGGTCAAAATTTAGCTCAAAAATCAAAGTTCTCATAATTGCCTCAAAATAAACGGGTGCATAGCCCTCGTTGTCATGAACCCAATGCAACTCATTTGGGTTCAAACGGACATCGGATGAGAGAGATATTGTGATCTGTTCGAATCGCCAAACAGGGAAAAAAAAATTGTGCTGACTGTGCAGTCCGTATAGTCCGTATGGATGTTGATGTGGCACGTTCATACACTGAGGTGGCAGATGATGATGTGGAAAGTTTTGCTTTGACAGATATGGGTGAATGATATTGAGACACATGGCATTATTTTTGCAAATGGTAAGGTGCCACGTGGCCCAGTCGTGGGCTGCCACATGGCACCCTGTTATTGGTTTGGGTGTTAAAAGTCTATGGAGTCCACGGGAGTTGAACCCTGGACCTCCCACCATAGGCAAAGCTTTGGCAATGACCATCAACCAATGTGCCGCCATATGTTACTTAAGATATATATGTTTTTAAATATATTAAAGTTTGAATTAGTGTTGAGTTGGGTGCCGACAGGGCTGGGGCTAAGCCCCAGCCCCCGTTCACATAAACTGCCATATAACCATTGAAACCCCGCTTGCATTTTCAAATGAATTTGGGCCTCGCGCTTGGCCACTTGGCATGTTTCCATAAGTTTAAAACTCTGGCCTTTTTGTATGTGCGGGTGCGGTCACATGGTGACCCATATGTCCACGGGATTGGCGGTTAGGGTTTAGATGCGCCCTAACTGTCCTACAATTTGCACAGTTATGCGGTTGCACTCAGTGTTGGGTTTAAGCAGGTAAAAATGCACATGATCTAGGTTGAACATATAGAGGTGCATTTTGGCGAACCAAAGACATCAAACTTGAAGGAAGAGAATGGTAGGAGGCCTATCTTCTTCATTTTTTGGCCAAATGATGTGCCGAAAAAGCCCAACTAGGGGTTTTTGGACGTTATGAATCCATTGGCACTATTTTCAAAGCCATTTAAAGACTTATTTTTCAGTTTTTTTAACCATTGAAGTTTCAGGTGTTGGATTACTGAGAGGGGGGTGAATCAGTAATAACGTAATTATAATCCGTTTTCTTCAAATGTTATATCAATGTAGAATTATTATCCAATAATGAGCAGTAATAAATAAACAATCACACACATGCACAGTACACCAGTGTTTTACATGGAAACCCAAATCGGGAGAAAACCACGGAATGCCTTTTCTTATATGTCTTGAATAATTACATTCATTGGAAGCACCAACTTCCTTTGTTTTCTAGATTTTGCTACAACCAGAAGGAGGCTACAACCCCCAATGTCCTCCGGCTACAACTGGAAGGTGGCTACAACCACCTGTCCTTGCCCCATCCTACCACCTTGAAGTAGAAGTAGAATGATGGAACCACTGTCACACTATCACTATGAGATATATTGTTGTAAACTTGTACCAATAAGTTTGAACCATGCATCAACCTGTAACTCAACCTGTAATCAACCTGTACCATAAATAAGTGCATCAACCATACCTCAACAAAAATCCCTCATCAATTTCATCATACAAATCTGATTTGTAGCTCTATAATAGACTTGGCGTATATTATCACATTCCTGCAAACCTTCCTTAACTTTTAAAAACAAAATACTAGCATTTTCATCAAACTTGTTTTTAGTCTCACATGCCTAGTTTTGGATTAGTCAACAACCCTAACTTGAAGTAATCATAACTTTGAACATGTAATGTATAATGATTTGAAACTGATACACAATTTTCTTCAGTGTGTTTTATACAATTTCTCCAAGTGGCACTACTTGGAACCTCTCATAAAAGGCGTTATAGCAAAAATGACATACCTTGTTGGATTCTAGCTTATTCTAGAGAGCGACCTTGTAGAGAGTGCCCCGCACAAAATATTTGATGAAATGATATGAAACTATTAAATATCCTACTAAATACTTTATCCTAACCAAAAAATTTGGTCTCACTAAATTTGGATCTGTTATGAATAAGTTATGACGTTTTTACCCGAAACACTTGATTTTGACTAGTTTCAGGACTGGCCACAAACCCTATTTTCCACAGAGTGTA
>JZKD02S1223565.1:259891-293044 GCA_000966675.3 Picea glauca | reverse complement strand
CAAACAAACTTGGGTCCATTACCCAAACCTGGGGTCTCCAACTTCTCATGGCCATAACTCTCTAACCGTGAGGAATTATGTGATGTTCCACATACCACCGAAAATGAAATGAAAAGAACTATTCATATAGGATATTTTCCCTAACAAATTTACTTTCCTTCATCTCATTATTCCATAATTAATCATGGGTTCTCTTACTCCACAAAGCGTCTTCCCGTGAGGGTTTTCACCATAAGGGGACCACTTTGGAGTTCATCCATATTTACTTCTTATCAACCATGAAAAAATAATAATGAGTCATATTTACATCAAACACTATTGGGTCCATTAACCAAAACTTTGTGCTACGGGTCTTTCTTCAAGGGTTGACATCAATGACAACCAACCTTAATCAACATCAGGAAGCTCCAGGGAGCTTGAAGCCCTCATTGTTTGAGGTCATGCTCAGATGAGCCATTGTTTGTTTTCTATGATTGAACAATCATTTTTGGCTAATTATTATCTTTGGACACTTTGGGATAGGTTCTATATCCATTTGATAACTTTTACAGGTGTTTTTTCCACAAAGATGCTCAGGGAAGCTTAAGACCACATGTAGAAGAGGTCATGCCCGGATGAGCCATGATCTGTTTTCATAGTTTTATTAGTCATTTTTGGGGTTTTTATGTATTTTGAACCCAATGGTACATCCATAATTTCCATTGGAGTTGAGCAACATCTTGTAAAATAATTTTTGACAAATTAATCCTAGAGAGCCAAGTCCATTGATGGAGGCTCAAGGAGATGTATCCCGGAGAGGAGTGAACTCCTTTATCATGTTGTTCTTGTTGTGAGTGTTTGTTGGTTATTATTTTCTGCAAGTTATTTTTGTTGATGTATTTTAGGAAAACAACATATTTAATCTTCCAAAGACCTCACACATAACCATTTAAAAGAAGCATGAACTTAACACATAATTTATCTTGCATATTTTAACACATGGAGCAAGGTCCTATAAAGTTTAATTTTTATGAAGTAGAGGGTGCTTGCATAAAATGACAAGTCATCCCACTATTTCCAGATCATTGATGCTTCGATTTCTTGTTCTATAGTGCTCCCTATGCTAGTCTTCTCAGAGACTATTTTAGCTCTTTGGGTTGAGCTAGCTCATGTTTTTCAGTATTGGTCTGCAGATTTTATAAGCGTAACATTCCTTCCCCCAAAGAGATCGGAAGGAACCTTGGTTGAAAGGTCTGATTTTGATTTAATATATCTACCTTGTGGGTCTCTAGGCCTATTCATGGAAGGAAGAAAAAACAAAAAGAAACAGCTACCATTTGATTCCTAGGTCTATTCAAAAAAGAAAACAAAAAGAAAAACTATTATTGGGTTTGGGGGAACCTGCTATAGCAAATGCGCATGTTCTTACCTCTTGTCTTAAAGCTCCCCTACCACCAAACTAGTGATAAGGTCTAAGGATGATGTAATTCCTAATTACTTCTTACCTTAAGACAACTCCCCGGCAATGACGTCAAAATGTTAGGTGATTTATATGTACTAAAAAAGACACTAAAATACCCTCAATTAAATTGTCAACCTGGGGTAAGTAAACTTAGAGTTGTAACAAAATATATGCCAAAGGTAAAAAGGTTGGTAGGAGTATAGTCTAACTATGAATATAAACTATCTAGGGATAATCTACTCAAGCAAACCTATCTAATGAAAAACCCCTACTAGGCAAAATGAAACTAGGTAACCTAAGTACTTTTGTTCCAAGGGTTGATAGATAATTCCTAAGAAAGTGAATGAAAACTCTATGTAAAGCAAAGTAGTTCATGACAGTAAGCAAAGGTAAACTAGTAAGCAAATTATGAAAGCAAACTACCTTTAACTTGCCGACCTATATTCAATGAGAAACTACCCTATGCAAGCAATTAGATAACAAAGTAAGCAAAAGCACCTATCTAACCTATTAAAGAAAATAGACAAGTAAGCAAAGACACCTAACTAACCTACTAAAGAAAAATACAAGTAAGCAAAGACAACTATCTATCCTACTAAAGCAAAGGGACATGTAAGCAAAGACTTCTCATTGAACAACTACCTAGCCTAAGAGGCAAGTGAAATAAATGCCTAATGCAAAACTATTTCTCTTACGTGAAAGGAAATTTAAATGCTCAATGCAATGCATGAAAGGAAATCTATTCTATTGAAAGAAAGAAAGACTACCAACTAAACTTATGAAAACAATAAACTATCTCTTATAACTTATGAAAGAAAGAAACTATCTTTAATCTATGAAACATTCAAATGTAATGTTGGTGGTTGTGTGAATGCCTTCAGTGGTGACGGATGATATCTCGATGACACTTAACGACAAAGGACAGTTCTAATGGTATAAGCTCAATACTAATTTCAATGGAAAAATGAAAGGTGTGAAGTAAACAGTCCAATGAAAACTTAGCCATGATAAAAGTAATGTTAAATACCCTACATATTCATGTACAAACCATTAACATCATAATGAGATCATCATTATCAAACTAAGGAATTTAATTGCATTTTAATCTATGAAAGGAAATTGTGTGAAAGGAAACTATACTATGTCTATTTTAATCATTCAAGCTATGATAAAAAAAATGAATTAAAACAGAAATTAAACTATGCTTATTAAAAAGTAAATTGACAATTAAATAACATCTAGACAAATGAATTCTATCTAAAACTAATACAAGCAAACTATGATTAAGAAATTAAATCTATCCATCCATCCAAGATCCCTGTTAAATGAAACCCAAATAGAACTTTGTTTTATTCTAAAAACAACTTTGTTTTAAACTTGACTGTAAGATCATAAATAAAAGTGTAATATGATATCTAGATGCATATGGAGTTAGTGTAGAGACTTGCAAGTCTATCCCTATCCTACGAGACTAATTCATGCTAACATAACTCATCACACTAACCTGCAAAAGAACAATAAAACAATTAAATCACAACTAACTAATTTAAAACATAAAACATGCATGTACAGGAAATAAAAGACAATCTAAATTATGAAATGTATAAACAACACATTAAAAATCATCAGACTACTGGTGGCCCCCCCAACAAGTCGTGGATACCATCTACAAGCACACCACGAACTTCAACAGGCCAAATTCATCATGAAAGTCAAAAACACAGTTCTAGCACTATTCTGGCAATGTGAAAAATGAAAAACAGAGTACAATGAGTTTGTCTCCAATCTGATGGCTATTTGACTTGCTTAACAATATAATTATCATCCTGGTAGTATTTATAAGATTACAACCCAGGTGGTCGACCACATGAGGGTCGAACCACCTCTAAATTCAACAAATTACATTAAATGCATCCATAACTAACAAAACAGAGGAACCCAATAATCGCCCTCTTTGGACAACTAAAATCGAGTTGTCTTGAGCTTAGTAGCCAAAGGGGGCAATGAAAAACAAAACCCATGTGCTCGATTTGTCCACTACTGGCCGCCAATACCATAACCACCAACTTGCCTTGCATTTTTGTGTAATACTGGGTGTCGGAACGAGTGCCAGATCAAGTACTGGAACGAGTGCTGGATCAAGTGCTGGAATGAGTGTCAGACCAAGAAACATGGTGCATTTTGCCCTGTAATAGCAGAAAAACATGAATTAACTCTTGGAAATCATAAAATATGATAAATTAAACTCGATTGAATCACAAAACATGAATTATACGTACCTCATGCTGATTGTATCATTTAACCAAAAAATTCTTCAAAAATCTCCTTTGAAAGATAAAAAATGCATATGTACATATGGAAAAAAGTGTATAATAATGTCATGAAGATGATCATATCTCCGGCCCAACAATCACCCATATTGAAATCTCCAATTTTTCAATTCAACCTAAATTCCCTAATTGTTCTTCTCTTTTTACGAACCTGAATGACTCTCTTGGGTTCTAACTTCACTTCTTCTCCAGAATTTCATTTTTCTAATAGACTCTATAATACTTGTAAAGAGTTTTTATCATTCAACAACTTCACACAAGACCCCAAAAATTTTCTCAGATTACTTACTTTCTTTGATGGATTATCTTTGTTGGTCTCATCAAACAATGGAGGCATGTCATACACTGGTACATCATCTACTGAATTTGTTCCTAAAGTCAATGCAATATTCTCCTTCAAAATCTCACGTCTAGATTTCTTGAATGCCTCCTCTTTGTGTGCATCAAAATTTTGTTCAGGAGTTGTGTTTCTCTTGACCCACTAATACTGATCATGATCCTTCTTTGTTGTATATTCTCTTATCTTAGCTCCACCTCTAGTAACTATGTTGATCTTCTTCCCATCCTCTTCTTTGTTTTCTAGAACAATCCATTGGACATTCTGATTGTTCTGGTTCCTTTTATCTTGTATCTTTACTAGAAGTGTTGGAAAGTCTTCTATCTCAAGGTATGCTACACAACAATACATACATATCGCAGGTGGTTGCAGACAATATCTCGCATAGTGTCCAATGTTTTGATAGTTGTGAAAAAATACTGGTCCTCTATCTCCTCCAAATCCTCTTCCTCCTCTTAAGCCTCCTGGGTTCCCCTGATTGTCTCCACACGGTGTATTATACTTTGGTGTTTGATTGTACTATGGCTGCACATTATTGTACTGTGGTGGTGCTGCAAAGTGTTGCACATTGTTATAATGCAGTGGTGCTCCAAACTATTATGCATTATTGTACTACAGTGGAGTGAAATTTTTTTGTGTGTTGTTATACTATGGATACTACATAGTTTTTCCCATCATTAATTCAGCCAGTACCCTATAAGTATCAAATGTCATCTCCTTCATTATCTCCAAGGTTCTGCAGTCATTATCTTCATGTCAATCGGACTTGAAAAAATTACAGAATGTGGTCTTTGGTATTGTTTGATATTTCTGCATCATCGGGCAATGATAAGGATCATGTCCATGTGTTCTACATATCTAACACCATTGTCCTCCTATGGTTAAAGGATTCAACATTCATGTTCCCAAGTATTGCGCAAAGGTTGGGAACTCTTTCTTATGATGACCTTATGTTCTGCAAAATGTGTACCATACATCCTTACTCTTTTCCTTTCCCTTATTTTGATTCCACTGGAATGTCAAGTTCTTTAGATCTATTCTCAATGCTTCCACAACTGGATCTATATGCTTATATTTATTTTCCCCTAACTGCAAAGCTACTTGCAAGGCCTCAACCTAGGTTTGGAACTTTTTTTGCCTCAAAGAATACTTCAAATGTGACAATAAAGAGTTAAAAATAAATGTCTATGCTATATATCCATAATAGGGTACTTCAACTTACCTTTTAGCCTCTTAAACTTCTGATCAACCTCCTAGACCGACTCACCCAACTTCTGCTTAATCTCTATCATTTCATTCATGAAATGATCCTCTAAACTTGGTTTCTAAAGTTCATTGATCAATTTCTTCTTCACATCTACGAGAATTGTAGGTTCTCTCATTGGATTATTTACTACAAGACCCATATACCAGTCTAATGCACATTATTTGAATGCAATTTCCAAGTGCGTAACCTTTGTATCTTCATCTGTAATATGCTTGGTTTCCCAAATATTCTCACAAATAAACAAATGCTTTTCTATTTCATCTGA
Organism: Picea glauca; assembly: GCA_000966675.3. NCBI lineage: Eukaryota > Viridiplantae > Streptophyta > Pinopsida > Pinales > Pinaceae > Picea > Picea glauca. The sequence goes on along the minus strand of JZKD02S1223565.1, from coordinate 287,404 downwards.
CCCTTCTCCATAGAACTCCAATAACTAAATAGTTGGATCTTGTCCTGCCATTGTGAAGTTTTTTGCGCTACCACCTCCGCGCAGTGTAGATACTTGATTGATACTTGTTGAACTTATACTTCTGTTTGAATTTACATTGGATCCACATCCTACTAAAATCCTCCTACCACTAATCACTTTCTATCTGAACATTTCTTATTCTTCAGATGTCTTAGTTGCACATGGGGTTTTGGGTTCCACACTAATTTGGATCTGGAATGGAGAGCCTTCTTTTGCATTGGACCCCTAACCTATGTTTTTCCTCTCATATGTGGAACACAATATTTCCTCAATCCACCCCATCCAACGAATATCCTCTACCTCTTCCTCATCACTTTCCAAGCCCTCTCACTCAGCTACTTCCCTCTTTTTATTATTGATCTTATACTGGTAGGGTCTTCTGATATGTGTCACTCTCGCTCTTCTCAATATTTCCTTGGTTTTTTCCTCATCCATCATACTAGGGTCCATTTCTTCCTTCTTCTGGCCGCCATCCAGAGCCCTCTCCATATCTCAGATCTTCCTTAGTGCTTCCCCTAGCTCCCCCATGTGCGCAGAGTGATTTACCTGTCTAACAACATTGTCATCACTCCTTTGCCATGTAATAATATATTGATTGATGTGTGAAGTGATCGAATGTATCTTCCTCTTGGTCCCTTAAAAAAATATTTCTCTGCAGCAGTGTAAGAATTCATAGTATCAACTGCAAACTCAATAATAAGACCTGCAACAATATTGTCTAACTAGAAATCCACTACACACGTGAATTTATTATTGACCCTTTTCAACCGTGAAAATTCTCAGTAGTCCACTCTACTGGCCTTATTCGGTTAGTTGGATGAGTATCCTTCAACCTCAATATCCAATGTTGTAACAAATCTGGAAAATAACAGAAATATGCCTCATGCAAATTAGTAAACACATACCTCTGCAGATATTGGAGCAATGTATACCTGGAACTTCTATTATCTTTTTGTGCAAACTCAAGTTGCTTTTTCTCCAAGCATATTTCAATATCCTGCTTTGTAGGGTTCCATGGCCTAAACATCCCCTTCTACTATTGCATTCTCTTCATCAAATCCCCTCCAATTTGATCTGTTGAGTTTCAACTGGCAACAAAACCATTTGTTGGATGTATGGGTTGACCCAGGTTCTACCTTAGTTCTCCAACAAAACCCTATAAACCATCAACCCCTCTGGTAAACCAGAAGGAAACAATGTGCATAGAGTGCACAATGTAGTCTCACCTCAGATGGCTTATGGGTGATTTCATGACCCAAGTGTTTGCAATCATGGAAGGGATGGAACTCGTGGGAATGTTAGGTATATTTAATCTGCTTCTACTTCAACATGCATTCTACCCTACCATCATTCAAATCTACCATCCATTTATCCTTTAACATTCATTCTTCCTAAAATAACATGTTTACTCTAGTGCGCATTGTAAATTAACTCTAATAGATGAATGTATTCATTCATTCATTTAACATAATAAGAATTGAAACACATAAAAGAAACCATTCCACACATTGACATAGTATTTTACTGTGGTTCACCCCCCCTGGGCTACATCCACAAAGATCTTCAACTTCTTATTATTCTTCATCAAAATATGGTGATGCGTGCATTGCATCATAGGTTAAGTAATGTTGTGTGAGGATGACCATCATCACACCAAGATCCATAGCTTGCGACCTGACCCTCAGTTACACTCCATAAGTCTCCAAAACTAATACAATCTGACCTCCACATCTCTCAACCAACACAAGTACTGTGACTCAAAATTCAAAGGGTTCTCAAAGATAAGATATTATATGATATGATATATCTTCTATAGCTACCTCATACATCCTATATTTATATTATAAAAGGTGGGTAAAACCCCATTACATTGTAACCAAATCCCTAACCCTAGTTTTTCTACCTGGTAACTCCTTGCACGCGGTTGGTCTTGGACCTGTTGACGGGCAAAATTGACCGTCCATCAACTGAGAGAGTGGAACTGGTCTGGGGTTGTCTAATAACCCAACCCATTTGGAATGAACCACCCTGACGGGTTTAGCGGCTCCGTTGGACGATCTAAGGTCCTAGGAAAACCAAAGAGAAAACTAATCTAAACTAACTAATCTAACTAAAACAAATAAAACTAATTAACTAAAAAACAAACTAAACTAACTAACAATAACTAAAATGAACTAATACTAACTAATAAATAAAATGAACTAATCTAACTAATCTAATTAAAACTAACTATTAAAACAAACTAACTAATCTACTATCTATATATATAAACTACTAACTAATACTATACTAACTACTATCTGAAATATAACTTATCTACAAAATATACAATATTCACAAAATATAGATTTAAATAAAACCTGAAAAACTCATTTGCAATCTGCCCTAAGACAGAGAAAGGTATTTCTTTTTTGATTTTATAATTTTATAAACAAGAAATAAAACTTACTGAAATTAAACAATCTAATATACTAATTCTACATATATATCTAACTAAACTTATATCTAAACTAAACTAAACAAACAAATGACAAACTAACCTGGAAATGCTCCAAATTTGTCCTGTGTATGATGACTTCAAAGCTGGTCGGAGGAAGGAAACTCACACCGAATGATCCAGAAGCTTCTCGTAAACGATAGGATGCACTTCTCTTTGAGTTGTTTACAGGACAAACAAGACATAAAAAATCATAACAATTATATGATTTATAAATTTCTGCAATAAGGGAAACCTGTTATGCAAAAACTTATACTAAATAATTCAACTTATGAAGAAGAGAAATCTGTCATTCACAAACTGAATCAAGTAATTGCTATGTTTTTTAAACACTGGAGGAAATCAGATATGGATTATATTGATTAAATTATATCATTTGCAAAAGACTAAGATAACTAAAGTAGTCATTAACCAAATACAAATTGATACACATAAACATGAAACAAAATATTGATATTATGAAAAGCTAAAGCTGTAGCAGAACATCAAATTTTGTCTCAGTCTGTATTAAAATTCCATATCCTTGTTCTCCCATGAATGAGGATGGTGTTATTACAAAAATAATAAGTATTTATAAGTTTTTCCACAGGGTAAAACCTCCCTGTGGAAAGTATCAAACTGTTTACATAATCTGGGAAAATATTTCCAAGATCAACTAAACTAGGAAACTAAAATGAAAATAAATCATCCAAATATCCTCTAAAATGTCCATCAAATCCCATGCAATTCGAGTTCACCTGAAAAGGATCCAAAATAGACAAGTTAGAAGACTCTTTTATCAATAAAATGATAGAAATTAAATTCTATAGACTAGCTACAGAATCATCTGATTCTGTAGCTAGTCGAAATGAGATATAGAATCAGCACCAGAATCGATTCAAAATATTTAAAAGAATTAAATACAATTATCTTCCAATGATCACTTGAAAACGAATCAAAATGATTTTATCATTCAACATTAAAAAGGATAAAAAATGATTCAACCGAACACAGAGATAGGACTACTTTGTTCTTCTGTTGCCACAAAATCGGGTCCTCAGAGTCATAATCGAACAGTAATAAGGTTGTTTCATCTCCAATTTGAAATCGATAATCAAACATATCGTATGTGATACGATCCAATCCAACAAAATCATTTTCCACTTGCTATAGCTATAATGATATAGCAAAAAGATTCAAATCATTTAATCGAATACAAAGATAGAAATACTTTGTTTCTATTATTGTTACAAGTCGGGTAAATGAAATCATACGTAACAACATCATAATCGTTTCTCAGCAAATCGAATGAGATCATTTTGATATTCAATTGAAAACATAACAAATCGCAAACACTTCGTTATACTTGTCTCATCAACGAGAGAAATCATCGCATCGAACAAGATTATCACGATAACTGTATAGAAAAAGATTTAGATTGTGAACGAATTCAAACCAACACTGACACAACCAAAATCGTAACAGGATCAATCAAACATAATTTGTCATAGATTTCGATCATTGATCCTTGCACAGTCAACAGATAGGATCGATTAATTTTGATCACAATCGTTTCAATCAAACGAATCATAACAACGTTTGACCAATTTGTTTCACAAATCTAAAATATAGAGCATCAATTATAATCTGAAATCGACTCATAGGACAAACTTGCTAAATTAGATTAAGAGCAAATCGATCTAGCTAAGATCTTCACACAGTTGTTATGATTTGAATTCATTTCCCGATTCGGGCACGAATGGTATCTGAGTGTATTGTTTTCATCAAAGAAACTGAGTAATTATCCTTGACTCAGAAACAATCATAGATAGAAAATCACACGACACAACATCATAAAAAATATCTTCCCGAAAGCGTTTACCAGTCATAGCATACCAATGATAATGGAATCGGATCCAAGAAAAATCGTAACAATCAAACTTAATCAAACCGTTTATTAACTATAGCACATGGATCATAACCAAATCAAATCTGAGCATGATACAAACCAAACTATTAATTTTTTCACCTTAACAAGGCAAGCCAATCAATCAAATTCAAACGAAGATCACTCAAATCCAATCAAAATCTATTGATTTCTATACTGGGAATAATCAGATCGTATATCGAATCAAAATTTATTTTTATTCAAATAAAATCTATATATATAATGCACGCAATATAACAGAGCTATTCAAGGTGTGAACATAACTGTTTAAAAATTGAATTGCAAACATTATATCAACCTAGATTATTTACAAAACAAAATGATGTGAAAGCCATACCTGTGTAGCAACAAGGCTACTTGCTTATACCAGCTTTGAGTTTACAACAGTCGTGGTTGATTCCACATTTTTAAACAGGATGGAGCCGGTTGTCTTTTGTTTTTTATCTGTCGCTTGTAGCTTGGTCTTTTGATTGGTTAGCACTGCAATCTGGTCCTCTAGTGACTGAATATTTGACTGGAGTATTGGAACATCAATATAATATCGCTCTAACCATGAATTGCATTGATCACAGGGTGACACTGTGGGTTTAGGCAGAGCAGGTGAGGGTTTGGGAAAATGACTGAGGGTTTCACGAGGAAATTCAATACCAGGGTAGTTAGGATCGTCCTTAAGGCAGGGGGGTAGGTTTGATACAAAATCATAAGGGGGTTTGTGACACAAACCTTGCGAATAGGGATATTTACTAGCCAAGAAACGCTCCACTTCTGAATTGGAGTCCTCACTCAAGACGATAGGGTTTGGCTCCACAGGGGGTTTTGGCTTGTTCCTTTCCATCCATGAAATAAAACGTGCATTCCTTTTCCCTTTAACATTTGCAGTGAGGTTTGCCTTGGCATTTTTTCTCATAGGCTTAACAGTCTCAACACTCTTAGTCACAGTGTGGGGTAAGTCGATAGGAGGGTTGACCAAGGTTTTAGGAAGAAGGACATGGTAGGGCACTGGGGGTACAACCTTGACCTCACTCACCACAGGTTTGTCAACCTGTGTAGGGTTCGGATTCTCGAAACCATTCCGAGCAACGAAATTGCTCCAACTATCCCTGTGCAGACTCAAATGACAGCCAATGATAATATTAACAAGCCCATAATGAAAAAGGCTACTGTCAGCCTAGTGTCTTTTGTACTTCTTCGACATTTTAAACAGGCTACGATGCAAATAATAGGGCATATTGAGAGATTATCCCATAAAAACCATAAGCAAACGCAGGTGGTGGAGGAACACAAGTCTGTATCGACCTTTGCAGGTCACAAACTGCTTGATTATCATCAATAAATCGTGCCAACGTTGTTTAAGCATAGTTACGGGCATACCTCTATCACAGGAGGTGATTTTGTGCTATTGAAACAACAATGTCCACGGAACTTCCTCGACCTTGCAATTCTTAAACCAATGTTGTCCAGAGGTAGATAACCTTGTGGCTGAGCTGATGAACTATTCATCAATATCTAACTATACATCGCTTACCTTGGCTCGACAGCCATCGAAGGTCGTGGAAAACTGTCGAGCTACACAAAGGTTAAAACCCTCGAAATGTTCCACGAAGGTAAGCCATCCACTGTCTGCCAAATCTTGGCGAGCATTGTCAAACATTAACAGGGCTTGGTTGCCATTGGGTTCAACTCGCACGACTGGTGCCATGGAGCTGAATGCATGGTAAGGGAAGGGTTCGAATTCATCAACACACAGTAACATAGCTACCCGAACCAACAGAAATGAATCGATCCAAAAGGGGTAAGCATAAATGCGCGCATGCAAAGGTGGTGGAGTCTGCCATGCATACTATTCATTACCTAAGTACAACCGCCAAATTTCATAGCTGTTCATTCCATAATAATAGTTAAACCATTAAGCCATGTGTACAACCAATCAAATCCAATGTGTATACCAATATGCGCCAGCACTATGCCATAGTGTTCAAAACATTCGATGTATAGATCAATACCAAAATCATTATGTGCTAATGTATTAATTCATATAATCAAAAGTTCAACCAAGGTACCAAAATGATATTCATATAGTTGACAATCCAATAAGTCATGAAAAGATTAACATAAGGATTATATCATATATATATATAATAAATTTAATCATAACCCCTATGCAGAATCAAAGATTAGGCAAGTCAAAAAAAGTGTAAATCCAAATGCTCAATGCCTTACAAACTCAATAAAATCAAGTTATGCAATCAATATAAGAATGTCCAATGAGCATAGTTCGAAAGTCCTTCTAGCCACATAACGATAAACAAAAGGTAAGTGCAGTAGGCATATTGATAAAAAGCTCATGACAGTTCAGATAGTGATCGAAATGTGACCTCGAAAGGAGACGTTTTCACGCTTACAGTCATGAAAACTTAACGAAGACAAATGTGTAAATGTCGGAAGAAATGAAAGTGTCATCTATTTGAAAAAAATACGACGAAAACTTGATGTTTGCAAGACATAGGTGTAGGCATCTTATAGGATAATAAAAAAGTGAATTGGCTGCCAACAGGACCCCAACCATTCCTTTATTTGACTATGCACTACTTTTCCTTAATTCTTGGTGCATTGCTTCCTTCAACTTCTTGTGCGTTGTCGTTTTCCTCATTTCTTAGCATTGTACCCAAAAATATCCTGCTTGGGGTTCAGTGCCAGAAAATGAGGAAAAACGCATTGTGCAAGAAGGAGAAGGAAGAAACACACTGATAATTAAGGAAAAGCAGTGCAGAGTCAAAGAAAGGAACAGTTGGGGTTGAAGACCAACCAGACACAAGGAGTTACTAGGTGGACAAACTAGGGTTACAGTTTTGGTTACAATGTAATGGGTTTTTTCTGACCTTTTATAATATAAATAGAGGATGTATGAGGTATCTAGAGAACATATATCATATCATATAAGATATTTTATTTGATAACATTTTGAGTTTTGAGTTGCAATACTTGTGTTGGTTGAGAGTTTTGGATCTTAGATTGTATAATTTTTGGAGACTTATGGAGTGTAACTAAGGGTCAGGTAGAAAGTTGTGGATCTTGGTGTGACGTTGGTCAGCCTCATGCACCATTTTTATACTTTTGATGTAATGCATGTAGTGTAGAAATTTTGATGAAGAATAATAAATAAGTAGAAGATCTTTGTGGACGTAGCCTAGGGGGAGTGAACCATGATAAAACATGGTGTCTCTATGTATGTTTCTATTATGTTTTTATTTGATTTGATTTATGATGAATGAATAAGCAAATGAATGAATTTGTTTACAATGTGCACTAGATTAGACATGCTATTTTATGAAGAATGCATGTTAAAGGGTTAATTAAACAATAGATCTAAATGATGGTATGGTAGAATTAGTGTTGAAGTAGAATAAGAATAAATATGCCTAACATTCCCACAAGTTACACCCCTTCCATGATTGCAGACACTTGGGTCATGGAATCAACTGTAAGCCATCTCGAGTGAGACTGTGTTATGCACTATGTGCACAGTGTTTCCTTCTGGTTTACCAGAGGGGCCAATGTTTTCTAGGGATTTTTTAGAGAACTAAGGTAGAACTCAGGTCATCCCATACATCCAACAAATGGTTCCATTTTCAGGAATTGAACTTAGCTCTCTCAGGTGAGACCTAAGTATCCTAACCAACTAGATTACAACAAAACCTGAAGACAATGCATGACAGAAAGGAATATACTGCACACCGGATAAATGGGACAGAACAAAAACACAACATGATGGGATCAAAAATAATCGAAAAAGACAAAAACTAGTAAACAAAAAACAAAGGGCACATCAGATCATTTATGACAGAGTTTATAAAAAAAGGAAAATCACAGAAAAGGAAAACACTTGTGATTTTGAGAAAAAGAGTGACATAGCTAACAAGGTGTGAGTGAGTAATAAGTTGTGAAGAACCCAGCCAATATTTCCAATGAATTTTAACCAGGCTAGAACGATGACACCGCCAAAGTTCGAAGCACCCAACCAGTTCACCAGAAGGACCAGAAGTGTCAACAAACCAATGGAGGATGCACCCAGAGTTGTAGATGTGGATGATATCCTGACAAGAGAAAGTGATTCAATTAGTCCAACATTTGTCGAGGAACATAATCCATGGGAAGAAGAATCATATGTAAACTAGGCAGAAGAAGGAAACCCTAGTGCAACAACAAACCCTAATGTAGAAAAACTAGAGGCGGTGCACATAGAGGAAGAACAACATGAAGAAGATGATGAATAGACCGAACCAGACAAACCTGAAGAAACAAAGAAACTTAGAGAAAAGGGATCCCCAAAGGTCGAAGAAGACATTGAAGAAGAGTAGGACATGGAAGAGGTCAAGACAATAGGACCATCAAAGAGAAAAATGAATCCAGTTGTAACAACAACGTGCACATAGAACCAGGTTGAGTTGTTAGTGCCCCATATTACATAATTAGTAATTGTTGTTGAGGACATGCTAGGGTTTGTTCCTAAACGAAAATATGTAGATCATGATGTCACAGAGGTGGCTAAGTTTTCATAGCTCGCATGATACATTTACATGGAGAAAAAAGGGGTAAACTCATTAGGAATCCTGATATTAGAAGCCAAATAGTGGATCACATGGATTTATAACATTGGAATTATGAATTTATTGGAGATCCCACACTTTGGCAGGGGGAAGGATGTCAATGCCTACGTTAAACATATATTGGTGAGAGTTCATGGAGGGTTTTTCTGGATTGACAAACCCCTCCCCATTGATGTATATCTAATTACATAGATTACAAGGATTCCAACAGATGGAATGAAACCAAAAGAGTTTTTAGATGATAAAACAAATGAAAATGTGATTGCAGAGGAGGTAAAAGAACAACTTGGAACTAATAGAGGAAGTAGAGGAATGATTATCATGACTATAAATGAGCCATCCACGAGATTTACGATGAATTTGATGGCCTACAATTTTTTAAGAAAATGTCGCAAGGAGGAGGTAGTAGTAGCTACGCAGTGTGCAAAGGGGACAATTCTCAATTGGACATCTTATTTTCTCAACCTATTTTTTGAAGACTGCAGAGATGTGTAAGACTCTAGGATAGATATCCACTACTCTTGGTTATTGATTTTAATATCCTTAGAGGCATGTGAAAAAACAAAATACTCATTATTTTGTGACAGGAGAGGAAGATGCGGCGCAAAAAGGTATATAACCCTGTGACACAACATAGACCCTAAGTAGAGGAAAGCCAATGCCAACATTTTTTGCATGTATATTCAATAGATGCAAGAGAAAATAACAAACACATGGAGGAACATATTTCCTGAAGTGGTGAAGGAGCATGAGGGGATTTCCAACTTCAAGGCATCTAGGCACAACATATGGATACAATTAAAAATAGACCACAAGAAGACATAGTTAAATATGTAGTATTTCATCGCATCAGAAGAAGTCCAATGCATAATAGAATAATGTCTAGATCAATAAAATGTACTAGTGGCTAGAAATAAAGGTGAAAAGGGAAAAGAACAAGCATAAGCTGGAACATCACAGAAATCTAGTAGTCCAACAACCAATACTAGGAAATCCTCACAACACACACAACCAAAAGAGAGTGCAATGATATTCAAGAAGCCAAGAAATAAGGAAATGATACCAAGGGCCTTAGTATTAGGAAATGACAATGTAGAAAGAAAAAATGGGGAAGTGTAGGAGAAGGACAACATCCCTGAGACAGGAAGTGGAGACCCACTGAAGGAAAAGAAACCCATGCAGATAGAAACACCACCAAAGAGGAAATCAACCATGAAAATAGGATAATAGAAAAATAATATGAAAGATCATAAGAAGCCTCCTCAACTCACCATAACTAAAGATGACACAAAATTGGTGGAAAATAAAGTACATGATTAGGGAGAAGAAGTAATGTATGTCGTGAAGTCACAAAGGGAAGAAATGATGAAGAAACTGATGGAAGTTAAAGAAGTTCTGAAGAGATTACAACTCAATGTCACAAAACAAAAAGGCACCACACAACAGGAGAAACTACATGAAGAAAATGAGACAATGCAGAAAACAATAATGGGAAGTGAGACTTTCTAGATTAGCCAAGGAATTCTATAAGTGGATGAAGACACAACGTGAAAACCCCTGAAGGAGATAGAAAATTTGGACTTGGTTCTATCCGAGATTCTAACCAAGGTGTTATATAAGCTGTAGGCTAGTCTTGTTAATTAAGTGAAATCAAGGGCTAGGAAATATGTAACAAATTTAGAGACAACTAGGGAGGACATTAAGATACTAGAGATATCCCTCAAACAAGTGCATATCAAGAGAAATGAAGAAAAAAAATGCGCAAATAAACTAGAACAAATACTTGAGGAAGTATTTCAGACTATTCCAAACAATACCCTAGAAAAAGACTTACGCGACGTAAAAAATATCCAAAAGATAACATAGGATATTGAAGGCTAGAGACAATAAATCTTAGACCTGGTAGAGAAGGTGATCCCAAGCACGTCTCTAAAGGTAAGATCACAGAGAGAGAAAGAATTTGCATGAAACATGGAGATCATGGTGCAAATTATTAAGGACATTGCAAATTTATATGACAAAAGTGCACAACTCTAGACAAGCCTACAAGAGGATGAAAAGTTGTAGGCATTGGAAAAAAAGGAGGAAGGCATTAATACAATAGAACATGATCTGAAGCAGAAGAAAAAGGATATAAAAATTCAAGAGACATTGAGGAGCACAAAAGAATTAAAGAACCTATAGGGATAATTATATACTATGCAAATAGAAAAGAAGACGAGGTAGGCTTAGCTGGAGTCATTACAGGAAGATACAAAGAAAACTTTGACATAAATGGATGTAGCCAATGTCTAGATGGAAAACCTTAGGGTGGAGGTTGAAGAGATGATGCAAGAACATCTTATTGCATAGAGTGTGGAGTTTGTTGGAGAGAAGCACACACAAGTGAAGACTTGTGCTAAAGCGCTGACAAACATATTTGATGCACTGAAGAAGTCAGTGTAGGAGGAAAACACTAGATGAGTGGCTTAGGATGAGCCACATGTAAGTGTTGGGGGCCTTTTGGAGCAGTATATATTGGGGTAAATCACAAGGAAATGAGGAAAAAGGTAGCATGCAAGAAGGATAATGAAGAAGCGTTCCAAGAATTAAGGAAAATTATCTTAGATTCAAAGCAAGGGATGGTTGAGGTCGAAGACCAACTGTGTCCAGCGAGTTACAAGGTGGACAAATTAGGGTGGGGGTTTTGGTTACAATGTAATAGGTTTTTTCCCACCTTTTATAATATAAATAGAGGATGTATGAGGTATCTAAAGAAGAGATGTCATATCATAGAAGATCTTACCTTTGAGAACTTTTCAAGTTTTGAGTTGCAGTACTTGTGTTGGTTGAGAGCTCTAGAGCTTGGATTGTATCAGTTTTGGTGACTTATGGAATGTAATTGAGGGTTAGGTTGCAATATGTAGAGCTTGGTGTGATGATGGTCATCCTCACACAACATTTCTATACTTTTTATGTAATGCATGCAGTGCATAAGTTTTGATGAAGAATAATAAATAAGAAAAATATCTTTGTGGATGTATCCCAAGGGGGTGAACCACAATAAAACATGGAGTCTCTATGTATGTTTCTCTTATGTGTTTCTTTAATCTGATTTATGATGAATGAATAAGTAAATGAATGAATCTGTTTACAATGCACACTATATTAGACATGATATTTTATGCATAATGAATGTTAAAGGGTTAATTAAACAATAGATACAAATTATTTATCCAGGTGGATATTGGTGGCCACCCACCTATTCCAACTATCTCCTCTTGATAGTTTTAAGTTCAACACGTTTCTCTGTAATGATGAAATTTCTTTGTAATCATGGGTTCTTCACTTCCAGGGCTATCCTGAAGCACTACACAACATCCAAGTGGATATTTATTGCTAACCACCTATTCCAAATAGCTTATTTTGGAAGTTTTCATGTCAATACATCTTTTCGTACTTCCAGGGCCGTTTTGGGGCCCTAAACAATGTTTTTTTTTTCTAAGTATTTCCATAGTAAAACTATATATGGATTCAAATTTAGATGAAATAATGTGTATTTCTCTAAAATACCTTTCCAACGAGCTATCACATGCCTAAAACAGAGGTTGTATGATAAAGTTACGACCTCGAGAAGATGAGGTACCAACTTACCCATCAAGACCCACATAAATTTTGGCGTTTCATCTCCTAGGGTTAGGTTTGTGGATTTCTAGGGTTTTGGCATTCATGAGTAATGTTAAAAATTCCTATGGATCCTCATTGTAATCATTTTTATCAGACAGATGCGTGTAACAACCACATCTCTTCTCAGAGATAACTACCACCATTCAAGCAAGTTGTTTTCAATTCTGTAGTTTTACAGTTTCAACCTATTTTCTTTATTCAATAGAAGTTATTGTTCACTGGATATCTATTGTTTTTCTCTGTATCTCTATGTTATTGTTTTTTTATCTATTATTCATTTATTTCCTCTCATAAATCTAGATCAATGATGGTATGGTAGAATGAGTGTTGAAGTAGAAGAAGGAAAATATTCCTAACATTCCCATGAGTTCCATCCCTTCCATGATTACAAAAACTTGGGTAAAGAAATCAACCATAAACCATCTTGGGTGAGACTACGTTGTGCACTCTGTGCACAGTGTTTCCTTTTGGTTTACCAGAGGGGCGAATGGTTTATAGGGTTTTGTTGGAGAACTAAGGTAGAACCCAGGTCAACCCAATTTTTAGGTACAACACCAAGAAATGAGGAAAAAGGCAGTGTGCAAGAAGGATAAGGAAACATCACAACAATAATTAGGGAAAAGAAGCTCAGATTCAAAGAAAGGAATGGTTGGGGTCGAAGAACAACCGCACGTAAGGAGTTACTAGGTGGACAAACTAGGGTTAGGGTTTTCGTTACAATGTAATGGGTTTTTAACCACCTTTTATAATATAAATAGAGGATGTATGAGGCATCTAGAGAAGAGATATCATATCATAAAAGATATTATCTTTGATAACATTTTTATTTTTGAGTCACAGTACTTGTGTTGGTTGAGAGCTCTGGAGCTAAGATTGTATCAGGTTTGGAGACTTATGGAGTGTAACTGAGGGTCAGGTTGCAAGCTATGGAGCTTGGTGAAATTTTGGTTAGCCTCATGCACTATTACTAAACATATGATGTAATGAGCACAACACCATATTTTGATGAAGAATAATAAGAAGCTGAAGATCTTTATGGATGTATCCCATGGGGTGAACCACGGTAAAATACAGTGTCAATGTGTGGAATGGTTTCTTTTATGTGTTGCAATGGTTATTATGTTGAATGAATGAATGAATGAATGCATCGGTTAGAGTTAATTTATAGTGTGCACTAGAGTAGCCATGTTATTTTATGCAAAATGAATGTGACAATATAAATGAATGATATATTTGAATGATGGTTAGGTAGAATGCATGTTTGAAGTAGAAGAAAAATAAATATGCCTAACATTCCCATGAGTTCCATCCCTTCCATGATTGCAGACACTTGGGTCATGCAATCACCCATAAGAAATATCGGGTAATACTGCATTGTGGACTCTATGTGTAGTGTTACTATGGTTTCTAGGGTTTTGTTGGAGAACTAAGGTAGAACGTGGGTCATCACATACATCTAACACATATCATGATGCATTAATTTGATTTCTCTTGTAATATGCAATAGACAGATTATGTTCAAAATTTATTTAAACTGATATTCTAATATGGATTAATAACAATGAATGAAAATGCATGTATAACAAGAATGCACCAGTGTTTCATCTATGTGAAAGCATCAATGCACCAAATTTTATTTAAGAAAACCAACTTAAAACTTATGTTAAAACTGTCGACCACCTGCCTCCACTAGCACCCTTCATTTTAAATAGAAAAGGGAGAGTATTTTTGGGGAGGTTTTGAAGAAGCCTCCATTACAAGGTGTTTTCCTAGTAGTGAATGGACAAAAACCTTTAAGGGAAAATTTACATGGAAATATTTCCCATCAATCATGGGAAAATACATCTTTTGAAAAAATATCTATCAAATTTGGGGAAGAATATCCCCCCACCCCCAAAATCCACCACAAAACAACAATTGAGTTTTAAACTTATTAACATACTCCCTACAAAATACCTAGTACAATTACACACTCCTTTATGAACCTGATTTCCTTGCAAATTTCATTGTTCTCTATTACTTGGAATAGCCAATCACATTTAGACACTTAAAAAATGCAATACAATTTATTATATTTAAAATTTGTTATCGCATGATTTTTGTTGTGCAAATCCCAACACAATATCACCAAATATTGCATAACTATAGGAAATCCTACCACCATCACCTTAGTAAGAAATCCCCTCGTTTTAGTGATGGAAGAGGTCCACCACAAGGGAGGCTTCCTTGGTGACCTCAAGGGATGAAAGTAGAAAGTTTTATAGCCAATCCTACCACCCCCTCTCTTGATCACCTAAGTCAAAGTCTAGGTCAAAGGAAAAAGAGGTATGAAGCTCATACGCATACCTTCCTGGAACAAGAACAATTTATATCATATGTAATGTGATTTCCAAGTACAAACATACAATAAATGCTTATTCAAGACACTAGACAATGAAATTTCTATGGGAGTTACAAATTTGTAGAAATAAATAGTAGTACAACAAAAATGAAACAATTATAACAACAACAAGGAATATGCCTCAAAAATGCAACAATTTATAATAGAATATTAGCATAAAATTAATAGAACATTTCTGAATTGTTAGGTGCAATTTCTGGAAAGTTAAACCACCTTTTAATCAATGTATGCAACAAATGAAAGTTTATTTAAATGGGTGTAGTAAACTCTTGCAACAACAACAAGTTTGAAATCAAATTATCTTAAGTTAGTGTTAGTTAAGTTAGTATATAGCTTGAGAGATCGATAATAAATAGTTTTTTGATCACTTTCACCACAAGAGAGATTAATGATTAGTGCCTTAGCTCCATGGAGTGTTGATAACATCAATGGAATGTATTTTGGAGATGAATCTATAAAAGGCTAAGAGGTAGGGCTTGAACTCTAAGGTTCTATCACATTCCCTCCTTAGGGTTCAAACCTTGAGGAGAATGGTTTTTCTAGAGTGAAAGAACTTTTAGGCTCTAGCAACCTTTTCTCCCTTCTTAGGTACTTCAACTTGGTCACAATCAAGAGTCTAGAATCAAAATCCTAAAGTGGTATCACTTTAGTGATTTAGGAGTCTAAACCTAGGTAGGAGTTTCTTCACAAATTTATGGATGAAATTAACCTTATGAGAGGAGGAATCCCTTATGATCCTCTCTTATGGTTTTATCAAGAAAGATATTCAACATGAACAAGTAAAATTTACCATAAACATTCAATAGCATGAAATGAAATTGCAGAAATTTACTTACTTCACCAAGTATGAAAATAAAAAACCATAATTGCAGCAATAACATCTAAAAAACAGCATAGAAGAATCCACACCTGAACTCCAAGTAATAGCGCACTAGAGAAAAGAGCCAATAACCATTAAATAGAAAAAAAATCATAAGTAGTCTCTCACATGTGTAAGAAACATGTGTCTTGGCTAGCCATATTTATATGGAAAGCCTATCTATCCAAAATACTCTCACGTCTCTACATAAGAGGGATGGCCCCTTAAATTTTCCCTTGCAATATACAAAATTAAGTTTTTTACATGAAATAAAACCCTAGAAGGGTGACGTCATGACCTAAGAGGGTGACATAGGCTCGCCACATGCAAATTCAAGCATGGTGAGGGATATGTTGGTCCTCGAAAGGCCATGTGTCATGCTCAAAGTGCCCTGCCATGGTCTCCTCCTATCAAGTCACGTCTGGAACCATCCTATCCATCGACGAACCCCATCCCTCCAAGGTAATGTCAAGGGCTAGGAGGGGACGTCCTAAAACTCCAAAGGCCAATGTCCAAGTGGAGAAGGGTGAAAACTCATCCTATGGTGATGCGAAGGTGCCTCTAAAGGAAATGTCATGTTTCCTCTAGGTGCAAAGTCCATCATCCACAGTCTTCTTCATGTGGGGTCCAACATCCATCATATGGGAAAGGTCCTTCAAAGACAATAAAGTATGCCCTCCAAGGGTCCAGAAGTCACAAGTATCATGCAAAGTAAGTCATATTTAAGACAAGAACCATCCAAACATGTCCATCAAACTCCCCTTTTCAAACTAGACAAATACTCAAAGACCTTATAAGTTTTTCCTAATTTAGGTATGGGAGGGGTGTCATGGTGCCCTATTGGGTAGGCCAATCCCTGAGTCAAGGCATGTTTCCCAAGAATACCCCAACTAAGTCTTGTAATGAATATGAGATGAATTGGTGAAATACTTCTAGGAATGGGGTATTGACATATAAGGGTTCATATTGTCTCATTTATGTGTGCCTTTGTAGAGGCTATGTTTCCCTTCGTCCGAGATGCAACATTTTTCCAAGCCCTTTTATTTCCATTAATTTATTGTGGTCTGAAACATTGAGTACTATGTGCAATGGAAAATAAGGAGTATCACAATTCCACTTGGAGTTAGGAACACACAAAGTTTCATATACAATGCAAAGTAAAGAACAATGCAAAATGAATTCCCCCAACATGTGGGACACTTATTAGTTATATGTTAGAAATTCCTTGATTTTTATGGAGTAGTGCTTCATTGCTCAGAGGACCTTAGGGAGAGCATATGGAAGGATAATGATTGGATTTTAATTTTTTCCATCTACAACACCTATGGGCCTTTACCCCCTTCTTCCCATGAAAGGAGGTATAATCCCTTCTTGGGGTCAATGAGCACAAAATCCAAAAATATAAGGAAACATAAGGGGATGAAGCATGGGAAGTGATAAGTATGAGTGGGAATGGTATGATGATCCTTTAAGGAACCACCCAGTAGAAACTCTTTTCCTGAGGGTGACCTACTTAATAGGAAACTATGTCACTCACCAAGGTAAAACTAACC
Source organism: Picea glauca (assembly GCA_000966675.3). NCBI lineage: Eukaryota > Viridiplantae > Streptophyta > Pinopsida > Pinales > Pinaceae > Picea > Picea glauca. The sequence goes on along the minus strand of JZKD02S1223565.1, from coordinate 269,834 downwards.
AAAAGGTATAATTTCCAAGCAAATGTTCCATAATCAAGAAAGGACTCTTTGCAACATGTTCAAATGCTTCAAATATTAAAATGACAATTACCACGAGACTAGACTTGTTACCTCATGCGGCAAGAACTATTGTATTCTTATATCCAAGCCAATTTAGTGGATGTTTCTTTGTGGTAAAGTAGAGGGGCTATGTTGGCTGTGCTAGGCATCAGACTCTCAACACTCCATGTATGCCACTTGTTGGCCTTGAGACATGATCTCCTTAGTTACCCCTAGCCCGGGGGGTAACATATGGCTCCTACATGGGGACATGTTCTCATCATAGATCACATGAGAACCTTGGTATATCTTGGTATGATATATTCCTTCAAAACTCAATAAAACTATTGTGATCTTGAGGGGTGATGTAAATCACCCCTTGTTCATATGACAAAATAATACTAATTATAAAAATCTAGAGAAAAACTTGAAAATATGTTTTTTGAAATTTTTATTCTAACATATCAATATTAGTATGAAAAACATAAGAATGCAACATAGTGATATGTAGTGAAGCAAGAAAAGGATATGTAAATCAAAAGAATGTATGCAAATCCAAGAAATATGCAACTACACTACCATGATATGCAAGATGCATCATATATACAATGCAATGGAGGATGCAAATTCCTACTACAACCTACCTACTCTAATTTAGGTTAGTTGAAATTCTAGGCATAATCATATAACTAATAAATCCATCCTAGCATTGTACCATAACATCTTCCCTTGTGCTTCATCACAAACCAGAATAAATATAAATCAATCACATAAATATCATGAGTTATAGTAGTCATTGTATCATACATAATCATAAAATATAACTCACAGAGGTGAGAGGGAGGGACAAAATCATGCAAAGAGGTATGACCACAAACCTTCCTTATCCATTCTAGGACAAGGATGAAAGAATCAGGAAAAGGCATATCCTCATCCTTAGCCAATGATCCAATGTTCAAAAACTGAGAAGGAATGAGAAGGAACCTAAGGAAAACTCTAAGGTTTCCCATGGAAGAGGAAAGAACTAAGTAGGGGATCAAACCAGGCTTGGAGAAAAATTATTGCTTCCAACCCAAGAGTGTTCGTCATGTGTGGGAAGCTGAAAACCCCCATGACAAACCATAGGTCAAAAACAACTATGTCCCATAGGTAAGTGACTATCACAAGGAGAACTACCAACCATAACTATAGCGAGATATCTAGGTGAAATATGAGTAGGATGGAAACTCTCATCACAAAAGTCTTGTTCTAGGTAAACCATGTCCTGACCCTCATCAAAATTAGAGCACATAAATGGTTGAAAATTTTCTTCATAAAATAAATCCATGTGCTCAAAATAATATGTATCAAACCTCCCAGGGTATGACTAGAAATCATCATGAGAATGTTATAGTAAGTCATCCTTGGGTGGTTGGAAAAAATTCATGATCATGTCATATTCACGTTGTCAAACATCTGAATTGGTAGAAATCACACATGGTTGTTGTAAAGGAAACAATTGAAAATGACCCTCAATGTCGTAAATGGGATCTCCATCATGAAAAATCACATCATCACTTTCATTATAACATGAAGGGTCTTTCATTCAAGGGTTCCTCCAACACTTCCCCACTTTCAGAATCATAGAATATAACATCATTGAAGTCCTGGAAAGGAGTGTAACTTACCATGTTCTCTTCTTCATGTGCATGAGACATGGAGGATTGGATGACTTCATTAAAAAGAGGAGTGGAAGACAAAACTTCTTCTTCATGAGAATCCTCTTCATGGATTAGGTCTTCAACAAGGTGCATCCCATATTCAACATACTCACAAGGAAACTCATGTTTGAGATTTTGAAATCCTCCTCATGATTTACCCTTTCATATTCTCTTTATTTAGTCAAGTCTTCATTGTCTTTAATAGAATCATGAGGTAATTATTGCTCCACTTAGAGAGAATGATAACCTTCTCCGTAAACCTCTTCCTTGGGTTCTTGGTTTTGAGCATGGTGCACCTTCCTGAGATATTCTATAATCTTAATGGTGAACCCTTCATCCTTGAGGAATAATGTGAGATCTCAAAGGACATCTTCGTATCTATGAAAATATGGGTGCAAATACTCAATAAATTTTCTAATGATATCTATGAGAGAATATATGTTCTCTCTCTTACAACAATACTTGACCAAATTTCATACTTCTGGGGGTAGTGTCGGAAGCCATTTCACATTTTTATCCTATCTTTATAAGCTGCCTACACAAATGTTTTGGAACCCTTAATTCTCATCGCAATCTTTTGAATAAAACAACATGATCATTTTGCGCATTCGCACAACTGCCTTTTGTTTTCGTTTTCATGACTGCAAGCATGAAAACTTTGAGTTCGAAGTCATGTCGATGGCATTAAAATCATCATTGGATTATTACGAATAATCTTATTCTATGATCAATTCATCTGTAACTCAACGATGGTCACATAGTTGGCAAGACACCGAAACCTTTACTCACTTGGCATTTTTTTGTTGTTAATATGACTTCATTCTATAAGATTGTGATGGTATTCTAGTGATTGCGATTAAGTCCTTGATACAATGGTGGTTTGATATTCCATTGTCTTTCATCAAATTCCTTGGTGCAATCGTTTGTTGAGAATGCATTAACATTTTGATTAGACCCTCGGTGCAATGGTTTCATACAACGCATAAACTTTATGATCAAAGATTTGGTGCTATATTCGAAATGTTGTTTTGTTTTAAATCATACACATACTATTGTTGACCAATTGTTGGTTATGAACACTATGGTTTACAAATAGTTATTTGATATTTGGTCAAAATCTTTTGGTTATATGTTATGATTTCGATGAGTATGTGATTAATCTATTTGATATTGGGTCAAAACCTTTGGATTGTGATGTAAATGATTTGGATTACCATCGATTGTACATATCGATATGATTGTTTTGCATGGTTTCATTTCATTCCACCACCCTCACACACTTAGGCATTAATGTCTGCCTTGTATCTCAGACTACCTCTGTTTGTTTTGGGGAAACCTGTGAGCTATTGGGTCCTGTGTCTACCCTATCCAACCCCTTCACCATTTATCCTGCTCACTGTGTGCTCTCTCCTATGGCCCCTATAGTGTAAATTGGACCCCATGGTGTCCAGACTCTGTTATGTGCCAGAGGAGACTGCTTAGGCTAACCACGTAATTGCCTCCCAGAGACACGTTTTTGCGTGGGAGATTCTGGGCAAATGGTTTTGAATCAGATCAAACCCTTGAAAACCCAAAACTAAAATTATCCCCTTCACCTTAATCATGGGCGGTTTCCTCAGATATTGGTTTATTACAGAGTTATAGCTCGTGTTTTAGAGGTAAAATCTCAGATCTTCTCCATGGTTGAAAGGTGCGTTTTGGTCAGTTTATATTTGCTGAAACGTTTATTATTTCTCCAGGCCTGTGCCTCAGAACCCTTCTCACTTTTCCTGCCATTCCCCCTCCTACACTCTCGCCTCCTATTGAACCCTTGATCAATTCAAAGGATATTCAACCAGTCTGCCAACAAATTTTACATCTACAGGGCATGCGATTTTTAAAAGAAAAAAACATGTAAGCAGCTACAACCATCATGATTCGATTTGATTTCACAATGGCTGGTATGTTTTTGTTTAATTTTAGCATGATTCTATCTTTCTTAAATTAGTACAAAAGATCTGTTTGATAAGATCGAATATACCTCTGTTTTGATTGAATCAATTTAATAAGATTTTGTTGTTCTTGAATTAGTATAAATGATTGAATTGGCTCTGATTTAGTTTGATATAGTTCTGTTTTGTTTGATTAAAAACGATTCGGTTTGTTTTGAATTAGCAAGAATGATTTTGTTTGTTTTGAGTTAGTAATCAAGGATATTTTTGATAGATCACATACTTTTATGTTACCATTGGATTAATGTAAAACGATTCTATTTGCAAATATGACTAGCTACAGAATCATGAGATTCTGTTAGTTGGTCATAAAATTTCAATTTTTGTTGATTTCACAATTAAAACAGTATCTAAAATTGTTTTCTCTTGCCCATCTATAGGTACACACGAATTTCAATGGGAATTGGACATGCTGTGGCAGTTTAGAACATGCTTTTGTTACATAGTTTTGGTTTAGGTTGTTAGTCTTAGTTAGAAATAGAGATCTGGGAGATTGTTCCCATATTTTTGGGCAAAGAGTTTTGATATTTTCAACAAGGATTGTCTTATCCTGTGGCCTTTATATACTTGCTATTTTTTGTAAACAACCCATCACTATTGGGAGAACAAAGACTATGGATTTATGATGATACAGAATTGAATGGAAGTGGATCTTTTGTAACAGCTTTAGCTTTCAATTTATCATACTTTCGTTCAAGTTTTGTGCATTTTAATTTGTGATCAAGTTATTGACTACTTTAGATATCAAGATTTGTTATAGATTGATGCGTTATGATTTAAATTTTTTTTCTATATTTGATGTATCTCATTTTACGCACAACAATTACTCTATTTGAATTTAATGAACAGGAGGTTTATCTTCTTTGTTAAATGAATGGTTATCTAAAAAACTTCGCACTGGGATTTATCTAAATGTGATGATTTGTAAATTATAAAACTGTTGTTGTTTTATGTCTTGTTTGTTCTGTCATTCGTATTCAAAGAGCGTTGTTGCTTCCTATTTACAAGAAGATTGTGGAAAATCAGGTGCAGGTTTCCCCCATCGAACAACTGAATCAGATAATGTGCATGGGACAAATTGGAAAGCGTTACTATAGGTTAGTCTATTAGTGCTATTTAAGTAGTTTAGTTAATATATAAATTTCCTGTAATCTGAACGCCTTTCACTCTTCATCTCTGTAGTTCAAATTTACAGTTAGGATTGTTATGTTATTTCTTAGCTTAGATGGTTGTCATTTTATCCCTTTCTCATAAAAATTATAAAAATAAAAAATAATATCTTTGCTATCATAAGACAATTTACACATGAATTTTGCAAATTTAGATCAAAATTTGTATTCTGTAAATACTGTACATATATAATTGAGATTTAATTATGTTGATAGTTGAACATTTAAATAAGTAGAATTATTGTTTTATGATAATTAGTTAGTAAACTGTATATATATGTTTTAGATTTGTATATAGTTTGTTGTAGTTTCTTTTTCACTTAGATTAGTTTCTTAGCTTAGTTTTTCTTTTGTTTTCCTAGGACTTAGATCGGCCAATGGAGCAACTAAACCCGTCGGAGTGGATCATCCCAAACGGCTTGGTTTATTTAGACAACCCCAGACTGGATCCACCCCTCTAGTTGACGGACGATCAATTTTGCACGTCAACAAATGGCGCTAGAAGGAGGGCCTGAAAATTATTAATGGCACGAGGTGGTCGTAAGACGACTCCACCACCTAACCACTCTCCTATAGTGACAAGAAGTCATTCAAACAACAACATTGTCCCTCAAACAACAACCACATCAAACGACAATCTACGGATCACAGTTGAACCAGTAACCCCAAATCCTACAGATGGTGATGTACAAGAGATTGTCTGCTAATCTCTCTTAAGAACACATAGTGCCTTCACCCATTTAAGAAAACCAAATCAGCCTTTGGACCAACCTTTAGATTTCTCTGATATCAGAGAAAAACTTGGAGGCACTAACCTCACTTTGAACCCTACAGATCCAATCCTCACTCCTGCTGTAGGAGGATCTGGAATACCACCCTCACCACCTCCATCGCCTCCTTCTTCTTCTGGAGAAGACTCTTCCGACGAAGGCAGTTCCCCTTCTCATCCTTCCACACCATCTACACCAATGGCCAACCAGAACAATCCTACCAGAACCTGGCTCAACCAGGATGCAGTAGTTGTACTCGGGCCTCATCATCCCTTACCTAAACATCTGGAAAAGTGGCTTCCCACATTTGACCATGACTCTAAACAAATCGCCGAAGATCACATTAAATGTTTATGTTAGCCATTAGACTCCATAATGTCGAGCACGAAGACGTAGTCTGTAGGTTTTTCCCCTATACTTTCGAGGGCAATGCCTCTACCTGGTACTTTGCCCAGCAACCCCATACCATCATGTATTGGGAGAAGTTCGAATCCTACTTTCTTGAGAAGTTTGGAGACGATAAGTCCCCAGAAGTTCTAGTCATGGAGCTTTCTAGTTTAAGAATGAACCCCAAAGAGAAAATCAAAGACTTTAACCAAAGATTATTAACACTTAAGAACCAAATCCCTACGGATTCGATGCCTGCTAAGAATATTATCATAGCATACTATATTAAATCCTTGCATCAAAGTATACCCATTTGGGTAAAACGATCTAAGAAAGCCACGTTGTTAGAGGCCTTCGAAGAGGCCAGTCAGATTGAAAAAGACATCCTTAGTTTAAAAGACACTACTAGCAATGAAATAGAGACTAGTTCATCTTCCAAAAAAAAGATCGAAATCCTCCCTAGACCTATTCAAAATAAAACACAACCTGAAAGCTCGGATTTAGAAAACTTAACTAAATTCATTCAAAAACTGTCAAATCAAGTTATAGATTTGAAAAGGACAGCTGAAGAAGCTTCTTCGAGCAAAGGGATCTACAAACCCCTGTTCAGGAAGCCTTTTCCCACCAACCGACCTAATCCAATTACTGAGGGCCTAAATCTAGAAAGTATTAATTCGCCCTTCAAACAATTCTAGAAGCCCCAGATTTGATGCCTCATGAGATCCCTGAGGAAGTAGTTGAACAAGAGACAAATGAAGAAGAATAATCTTCTCCAAACATTTTTGGACACTTCTCGGATAGCATTTTTCAAGCTAACTTCAAGACAGTTCATCCTTACAATACTAGGAGTAAGACAACAAGCAAACCTTCTTCCAAAAACACTATGACTTTTCCCCCAAAACAATCTAAACCAACTGAGACTAAATAGAGTCATGTAAACCCCAACTTAGATTATGATTTAGTTGAAGACCTAAAAAAGTTAAGGGCTAACATTTTTGTTTATGAATTATTAAAATTTCCATTTTTGCTACAAAAAATGTTACAGAATATCGCAGAGAATAGCAAAAATGGTAATTCAAACAGTAACAAGGTTGTTCAGAACAAAGTTCCTCAGAAGACTTTCACTAAGAATAATCCTGATCCTCATGAGAAAGGAATCCTTCCTATAAATAATGTAACAAATGTAGATAAATTAGCTTTAGAGAATGCGAATAAAAAGCCACAAGCTTCCACCCTTAGTACTCGCAGAAATGTACCTCCATTTTTGTTAACTTTTGAAATATTTAATAGAAATGTGCACAATTGTATGGTAGATTCAGGAGCGTCATCCAATGTGATGCCATGGTCTGTATGTCAGAATATTAATGTTGAAGTTGAACCATCCACTTTAAAAATCATCCAACTCGATCGAACTAGTGTTAAAGTTGTAGGGGAATTGAGGAATGTGCTTATAAGATTATCGTCTAACCCCAAATTTCATCAAGTGATTGATATTATTGTTGTGAATATTCCAGAAGTTTATGGTTTGTTTCTAAGAAGAGACTGGTCAGAGTAGCTACACAGCTATTTCGCGATAGATTGGTCTCACCTGTGGCTGCCCGAGAACGACAAGCCCAACAAGATCAAGGTAAATCGTGAACGCTACCTTAAGCTCACAGTCACAAATTTAAATGATCCCAATGAACCATTTACACCTTCTGTTGATTCACCTGAAATACAAGGGATGGATACCTTTTTTGGCAATTTCATGGATGAGACTTCAGCTATCACTAACCCTGAATAACAGTCCGAGATTGTAGCATATGTGCATCTAGCAGCTTCTACACAATGGTCCCATACACCCGATGAAAATAAAATTTGGTCTCTTTACTTTGACGGGTCAAAGTCCAAAGAAGGAGCAGATGTAGGTTGCATTATTATTGATCCCGCAGGTAACAAAACCCTGATTGCATGTAGGCTAGAATTTGAATGTACTAATAACATAGCGGAATATGAGGCTTTATTGCAGGGTCTCAGAAAATATTTAGATATGTTTTTTGGAAAATCCACAGTTGGTATCATTTTGTCGTCGACGTTTCGAATCCAAAACAGGATTCATCATCAGGACTAATCATCGAGTTAGAGCTAGCTAATCGTCATCAATTAATACTATAAATGCAGGACAATAAAAGTTATTTGAATTGCGTCGCCTGTCTTTATTTTCATGAAATAATTTAATTTAATTTAATAAAAGAGACCTAAAATTAATGGGATTTAAATAAGGGTTTTGTGAATAATAGCTAGTGTGTAAAAGTGTAAAACTAGGTTAAAAGAGGTTATATATTATTTGTTTAGAGTTTGTTAGGTTTTTACTCTTATTTAGTTATTCAATAGTAGTGGTTTTCTTTTAGTTATTTATTTGTTATTAGGGTTTAGTTAATTAGGTTTAACTATTAATTAATTATTTAGTATTGCTAGTGTAATGGTAATAACATTTGTTGAGGGTATTAGGGTTTGAAAAGGATTAGGGCTAAAATGGTGTTATAAGTTGGTGGTAATAATTATTTGTTTAGGGTTATAGGCAATTTGTTAGGTTTACTCTTACTTAGTTATTTATTTGTTTTTAGGGTTTAGTTAATTAGGTTTTTACTTTTAATTAAGTATCTAGTAGTGTTAGTGTAATAATAAGGGGTTATTAGTGGTTTATCTTAATAACATTGGATAACATATGCCTATTAATATTGAGGACTACCTATTTAGTTATTTTATTTAAGCCCTTGGTTTTAGTTATATTTAGTTAATAGAATTGATAGTGTTATAAGGTAGTGGTAATAATATCTAGTGAGGGTATTAGGGTTTGTAAAAGGATTAGGGTTAATGGGGCAAGGCTGATCTCCCGTCATGGTGATAGTGAATTCTCCTGCCATGATTCGGTGTAACTCTGGAAGGAAATATGATTTGTGATGAAGAACGTCCCAGGGTTTGTCCGAACCAGTCATTACTTTGATTATAGCTTCATCAGAAGGCAAGACTAAATCTAACGAATCGATGTCAGTAAGAGAATCCTGAGCCCGGATAGGCTCAAGGAGTGGATCCAACTCTGGTGTTGGAATCGGAACAAGAGTAGTTGAAGTTTGTTGAACCAAAGAGTATGCTACTTCAGCGGCCAAAAAGGGCATGGACATGCCCGCATGCCCTGTCGCATCCATCATGTCTGATGGGGAAGGAAGAGTCCATGGATCCTGAAAGTAAGCCATGTGGAACGACAAAACATGGAAAATCTCAGCCTTGTGGTGAGTTGATATGAACTTAACATCGCCTTGAGGAGGTGGGTAATCGAAAGTGCCCATCAAGGATGGACACAACCCAACTCCTATATTGACGACACTGGCTTGAGTATTATCTACCATGGGGACCGTGGATGCCCCCAAGGCAGGGTCAGGTCGAGAGAAGGACAACTGATCAATAGTCACTATCCGACCTTCATGTGGAAACAATAGGACTCGAAAGATTGTAGCGACCACCGCTTGCATTGCATAGGTCCAACTCCGACCTAACAATAGATTGTAATCAATGGGGGCATCGACTACCTCTACTTCGATGCACACGGTATTCCCCCCTAACTGCACAGGGAAAGAAGGGATGATGCCATGCGGTCGGAAAGAATGATCATTGAATACAGTGAGAAGAGTAGGTGACGGAGACAACTCAGGTTGACCAATGGCTTTCCAACATGCTAACGACATAACGCAAGTCGAAGTGCTCTTGTCTACCACCGTGCAGAAGATATTTTGTGTAAAAGTTTTCGTGGGGTGAGCCACTACTATCTGAAATGCGACGTGGTAAGGTAAACGAGGTTTTAAGTCAGTCGTATCTAGCATGATGGTTCCCAGGTTACAGGTCTCGGT
>JZKD02S1223565.1:213338-232202 GCA_000966675.3 Picea glauca | reverse complement strand
GCCACTACCTCTCTAGCTACCTTACAGAATTGTTGCAATCATATGATCAGAGGCAAAAGAGAATAGGAGGAATGTTTTTGTATAATCAGATATGATAAGCATAGGGGCGTGTGTCAAGGCTTGTTTCACCTGGTCAATGGAATTTTTTGCTTCTATGGTCCATTTTATTTTTGTGTCTTTTTTCAACATATTTGTTATATTTCTGAGAAGTTCTACCAAGTTAGGGATAAATCTTCTTAGAAAGTTTATTTTGCCAATGAAAGATTGTAATTATTTTATCTTTCTGGGATGATTTATTTTTTGAATGGATTCAATTCCTCTAGGATCAATTTAAATTCCATCCTTGGATATGATGTGTCCTAATAGTTTTCCTTCTTCTAGACCAAACACTGTTTTTTTTGGATTCAGTGAAATTCCAAATCTCCTACATTTTTCAAAAACTCTTCCAAGGTGGAGTAAGTGTTCTTCATATGTTTTTGAAAAAATAATGATATCATCTAGGTATATAATAATGAATCTTCCAAGTTCTCCACAAAATAAATATCCATTTTTCTTTGGAATGTATCCCCAACATTCATTAAACAAAAAGGCATTTTCACATACATGAAAGTGCCCCAAGGTGTAGTAAATATTGTTTTCTCTTGATCATCAAGGTGGACTAAAACTTGGTTGTAACTAGAAAAACCATCTAATAGAGAAATTATATTGTATCCAACTACCTTATGCAAAATATGGTCCATTTTGGTCCAGGGATAGTTGTCTTTGAGAGAGACTTTATTAAGGTTTTTGAAATCAATACACAGTTTGATTTCTCCACTCTTCTTCCTGGTTGGAACTAAATTGGAGACCCGTTTAGAAAATCTTAATGGGACATTGATTTTAGCATCATACATATTTTTATTTCCTTTTCAATCAAAGGCATCAACTTTGGGTTAATTCTCCTAAGTTTTTGTTTGAAAGGATTTTGATCTTATTTTATGGGAATTTTGTGTTGTATAATGCTAGTATCATAAGATTTGATATCTTCATAACTCCATGCAAAAACATCTATGAATTCTTTGAACAACTCTATGTATTTCTTCTTTTGAGCACGAGGTAAAGATTTTGATAGTTTAATCATCTTTGGTTCTTTTTTAGTTCCTATGTTACGGTCTTCAACTTCCTTTCCAATAGGTTCAATTTTATTTTTTTTAGCTACATCATCAAAATCAAACAAATCTTCCAAAGGGACTAATCCTCTATGGAAAAATATTATCTTTTATTTGCAAAATGTCTAGATTTTCTTGTTTTTTATTTATTGCTTCTAAACCTATATTATTTACAATTTATTTTTCATCATCACTATCAATATCTATATTGGCACATTTAAACTCATTCTTTGATTGCAATCTTTTTTCAATTTGTTCATCATTTCCAAAAACTTGCCAATACCTGATGTTTTCTGGGACAACAGGTCTACACTTCACTTCAACTGTATACTGGTGATTAGGATGAAATTGTATCTTACAAGTAGCTACTGACGTAGCCAGACCATCAACAAGAATGTTTTGGTCTCTGGGAATGGCTTGAAAATCATATTCAGTAAAGCACTGTAGGAAATTTAGAACAACATTTTTGTAGGCTCTCAGTCTTGGGTATTTAGAAGAGTATTCACCTTTGATCTATTTTATTACGAGTTCAGAATCACCCCTAATTGAAATTATCTTGGAACCAATATTTTTTAATAATTGAAAACCTAGCATTACGGTTTCATACTTAGCTATATTGTTGGTACACTGAAAATTCAACTTGTAGGAATGGCTTTTTGTATGTCTTGTTTTGGGATTTGAAACCCACACTCCAGTTCCTGATCCTTCCTTACTAACAAAACCATCAAATTCTAAAATCCAGAGAGGTTATTTTCATTCACCAGACTGTATAATCATTGTTTTGTCTTCTTCGGGCATTGTTTTGTTTTCCTCCAAGTTATAAAATTCATCCTCCATATTTGCAATATGTCTTTCCATGCCTCCATCATTGTATAAAATAAAAGAATTAAGTTCTGAATGAATAGAATATAAGGGATAATTATGTGGTTTATCCTAACTATTGACCATGTATTTCATCATCGTCTCCTATTATAATCTTCTTTGTTGACCAAATAATGGGATGGTGGCATAAGACATGTCTAGTTGTAGGGTACCTTGTAACTTGTCTCCCCATGAGCGAGACGGTAACATGCCATATTTAGGAGGGATGTATGCAACAAATATGTCCATTACCATGCTCTTGGATGGGATTTGTGCCAAAGTAACACACAAATATTTGATAAGACCTATGCATTTTACTTTACTTGAATCAAAATAATATAAATCCTTGTAAGGTCTAGTGATATCAAGTCCTAATTTCTCCATAACAACCTTAGTCATAAGGTTGTGAGAAGCACTAGATTCTAGCATGGCATTGTGCAAAGTTTTGTCATGAATATTTAAACTAACATAAAAATGAGGTACAACATCACTTTCATATTTTCCATCAACTTCAGGCCCAAATAATAACTCTGGTTGATCATAAAAAATGTTTACTATGCTTGTACCCATACCTGCCTCTATGTTCAGAGATTTCATCACTTGTGATATGTAAGCATTCTTATTCATTAACTCTGTTAGAGGAATAGGGATCTTGAGTTTTTCCAATTCACTTTCCAGGTTGAATGAGGTTTGAGTTTTATTTTGATTAGGGAGATCTAATTTCTCAACAACATTCTTCTATGAAGTATATTTGGGCTGAATGGTGGAGGGAACATCAGTTTGAGTTGTTTTTTATACAGAATCAAATGTTCTTTTGGTTGGTACTTCTAAGTTTTTCTTTGGGGGCCTATTAGGAACTTTCTTGGAAGGTCTGTATGTTGTATTTCTAAAGTTAGAATCTTTCTTGGTTGGATTATCATTGGAATTCTTACTTCTCGGGTTATATTGTCTTTGAACGTCCATAATTGCATTTTCAAAATCTTGATGTTCTTATTCTTCCTCATCAACCTCAGTTTGTGAAAGAAGGAAAAGATCTCGTTCTTCTTGGGTAAGAAAAATAGAATCATTATCATTTATTTCCATTAGATTAATGTGAGCATCATCAAGTCCCTCATTTTTTTATTCCCCTTCATTAACATAATTTTCTTGGAAAGGAGCTCCAATTTGTTTATTTGGGCCTCTTTGTTCTCTTTGTTCTCTAGGTTTTATTTTTCTGATTTGGGGTGGATTTCTCCTAAAATTAGGATTTTTGATTTGGGGACCAGGTTGATTTTCTCTTGGTGGATTCCTATCAGTGATATCTATTCTTTCCATCATCCTTTCCATGGTTCTGATTAAGGAGTCTATTTTAGCACCAGCATAAGAGGTAGATGGTTCTTCCTTGATAGTTACTCTCTTCTATTTTCTCTGTCTGTCTCTCTTAGCTAACAGATTTCCTCTACACTCACAACACATCTTTGCATTTCTTCCAAATTTGTATGGTTTCACTCTCTCAATTGATAAGACATGTCAACATCAAAACCATCAGGGAATTTGATCAAAGCTAGGCCTTGAGGAGGTTTAATGTTTTTTGTAATTGCATTATAAATATTGTTGAATCTAGTGCAATAATCTTATACACTTTTCCCTTGGTTTCTTTTAATACTTTCATATTCACATAATATTTGAAGTGGATTTTTCTTGACTTCCCATCTATTGAGAAAATATTGGCGAAAGGAAGTAATTTCATTAAGGCTAGTAGTTGGTAAGCCTTTGAACCATTTCCTAACTTCTCCATTTAATATTTGGGAAAACAAACTCATTTTGGCATCTTCATCATCTACTTCTTGGAGGTCAAAGAAGTCATTCATCTTGTCAACATGTTGTTGTGCAGTCATATTTCTAGTACCATCAAACTAAGGAATCCTAGTTTGATAATCTTGGGGCATATTGTGTAAGGGAGAAGCCAAAACAAGGGGAGCATATCTTGCTACCATGATTGGTGGAGGAGGATGGATAGCAAGAACTCTCGTGACAAGCTGCATGGTAACTTGTAAAATTGTTGGAGAAGTGGTGGCAGATATGGAAGAAGTAGGGCTGGATGATATAGGATGTGCTAATTGAGAATTGATAGAAGATGTAGAGATGGTCAGGGAAGAAATTTCAACATACTGTTGAATGTAAGCTTTATGCAAGGCTTGATCAAATTATGAGGCTAGATCTTGTAACTTTTCAAAATCTTGAAGGATTTGTTGATCAAGATCTGATCCAGGAGAGTGTCTTTCAAGTGTACTAGGTTGGAGGATAGCTTTATCTAAAATGGTTTCATCCACAAATCTATCATATTTGGTTTTGAAAAGGCTATGCTCAAATGGCAGACCAAAATGGTGTTGAAAGATACTAAGAAAACTGAGAGAGGGGGGGGGTGAATCAGTTGTTACTGTGCTTAAATAATATATGACTATTCAAACAATTTTTAAGATCTTCCAAGTGACCATCAATATTATACAACATATAAACAACATGAGTAACGAACATCAGTCACACATAAAATACACACAGAGACAAATTTTCATGAGGAAACCCATAAAGGGAGAAAACCTCTTCTTCTTCGAATGAGAGGTAGTCTTTTAAGTTCTATACATAATCTATGTTTGATCACCAACTCAAAGTGATGCTTCTACCTTTGTTTTACAAGCTCCAACTTGTTGAGAGCACCAACTCTCTGGTTTCTCTAGCACCCACTAGAAGGAAGCACCAACTCCTTGTGTGTTCTAGCACCAACTGGAAGCACCTACTTCCACTTATACAAGAACCAACTTGTATACAAAAAACTCTATGTTTTCCCAAGCACCACCCTGCCACCCTATTTTTCTAGCCACAACCAGATGAAATCTCTAACTTTAAGTATTCAAGCACCAACTTGAATAACAAAGGACTACAATCCTCCCTAGCACCACCCTACCTCCCTGTGTTATGAATAAATGACTGAATAACAAAAAATGCAAGTGTCTTATTTATTACCCCTTCTTATCTATTCTGCAATTCTTCTCTTACTTCTATCTGTTCAACATATCTGAGTTTTATCTCACACTATGCATACTGTAATTTTACCTTTCTTACAGTTCAACTCATTTTTCTAGTTTGAACAACCAACCTACCATAGTCATTGTGTTTCCATTTTATCCTATACCCCCTATTCAATTACACCTTGAATCTCCAAGAAAATACCTCAGCAACTAAATCGCCAAACTTCCAATAACTATGATTCAATTCTACTAACTGAATCATAACTAATCAATTAACTCTGAAGTGCAACAATATCCCTTCAATCATATTACCAATTAATCAACACCATTGGATTAATTCCGTAGGATATCACGTTTATCTCATATGCCCACTGGCTGTGACTGAACACTAGGCAGAATTGATTTCACGATTTCGCATTTCAGCATTCTTTTGATGAAGGGTCTCAACTCTCCATGTCACAATCACTGAAATAGAGCTTGGCTACACTAGCTCCTCCCTCCAACTCTTGATGATGTGACCATGCACTATGACCACTCGCCAAACAAACGAGCTCTTCGTGATTTTGCACTTTTGTCGTGAGTCCCATTGACTCCTCCAACTACCGGTATATGAAACTATGAAATGGAGCAACAGAAATGATCCACACTCTCCCTTTGATCGATGACTTAGATTAAATCGTTGTTTCACGTTTTGCGATTTCAAAGGATAAAGAACCTCCTTCCTTTGACTTTCCAGTAAGCGAAAAGATGACCTCTCGCCACGTGTAGTCTACATCCAACTATCCATGACCCTCGATCTAAGGGCTCATATCAATCCTCGATCCAATGGCCTAGATAATTTTGGCATATCACATATCACGAGTTCCCACACCATGCTCCATTGACTCCTCCAATGTGTAAGCCAACCAAATTCTAGTCACTCACCACATGTCCTTCTTGAAGATGGACGATCCTCCTTCTTTCATGAATTTGTAAGCCCGCTTCATCTTGCATGTAAATATCATGCTCCTTCTTCTAGATCCAATGATGGTCAATCTTCGAGCTCATATCTAATGCTTGAGATCCATTCTCTTCTATTGCATTCTCCTCCTATATGAATTCAGATTTGATGATCATCGAGAATTTTGAATGGGATCCAATGATCATTTTTTCTCTTCACTGTTGATCATTTCCATGCCATTATTGTTGTGCTGCTAATCGTGTTGATCTGTGCCATCAATGACAAACACACACACATTGTGCCTAAGATTCATTCTCTTCTACTATGCACTCCTCCTATATGAATTCAGATTTGACAGTCATCGGGAATTCTGAATGGGATCAAACGATCACTATTTTTGTTCACTGTTGATCATTGCCATGCCATTATTGTTGCACTATTGATCTGCACCATCAATGATAAACACTCACATGTTGTCTTATGTTTGTAAGTATTCCAACAATATCCCCCTTTGCCATTGATCGCAACCTTGAACCTAAAGAAGTGCACTTTGCACTCTCTGCCTGGACTACTACTATGCCTACTAAACATGCAACCAAACATACCACTGTAGCATCCTTACCACACTGCTTACCACACTTTTTCTCCCCCTTTGACATCAATGTCAAAGAAGAAACATGCTCCCCCTTAATTGTTGCAATACATATCAAAAGTATCAGATATGTGATAATCACATACTCCCCCTAACAAGGTGAACAAATTAGAAAAATGAAGATATAACCCCCAAATTCTGACAAAGATATCCAAAAGGTGTTGCTGCTAAAGGATTAGTAAAGATATCAGTTATTTGTTCTGTGGAAGGAATATAATTCACCTGGACAATTCTGTTTGTAACTTTTTCTCTGAGAAAATGATATTTTATTGGTATATGCTTTGACTTTGAATGAAATACATGATTTTTAGAGAGACTGATGGCACTGGTGTTATCACAATGAAGTGGAATGGGATTAGTATAAGTTACCTTCAAATCTGCAAGAGTTTGTATCATCCATATAATTTGTGTGCAACAAGTAGCAACAATAATGTATTCTTCCTATGTAGTTGATAAGGAGATGGATCCCTGCTTCTTACTAAGCCATGTTACTAACGAGTTACCTAGGAAGAATGCTCCTCCACTGGTGCTATTTCTCTCATCCACACAGTTTTCCCAATCAACATTTGAATAAGTAGTTAACTGAAAGTTTTGATTTCTAGGATACCACAGACCATAAGTCATTGTGCCCTTCAAGTAATTGAATATCCTGGTTATATCTACTAAATGACTTTGTTTAGGAGCATACTGATAATGACCTACCATTCCAACAACTTTCATTATATCAGGACGAGATGTTGTGATGTATAGAAGACTGCCTATCATTGATCGATATGTTCTTTGATCAACAACAGGTGAAATATCATCTTTACTAAGCTTGAAACCAACCACTATAGGTGTACTAACAGGAGAAGAATCTTCCATCTGAAATTTCTTCAACATATCTTTCAAATATTTTTCTTGAGAGATAAATATTCTTGCAGAAAACTGATTTACTTGTAAACCAAGAAAGTATGACATTTCTCCTATCATGGACATATCAAACTCTATTTGTATAGAGTTAGAAAACCACTGAACAGAAGAATCATTAGTACAGCCAAAAATATTGTCATCTACATAAATCAAAACAATTAGTAAATCATCACCTTCAGACTTGATGTAGAGATTGTTGTCAAAAATACCTTTCTTGAACCCTTTGTCTTGCAAAACTTTGTCCAGTCTATAATACTAAGCTTGTGGTGCTTGTTTTAGTCCATATAAATCATTCTTCAGCTTGCAAACATAATCATGATTATATGTCAATGAGAATCCTTCAGATTGCTCCATATATACTTCTTCCTCTAGATCTCCATTAAAAAATGCTGACTTAACATCCATCTGATAAACTTTAAAGTTCTTATGACATGAATATGCAAGAATCATTCTGATGGCTTCCAATCTTGCCACTGGTGCAAAAGTTTCATCAAAATCCTAACCTTCAACTTGTGCATGCCCTTTACAGAGCAATCTAGCTTTATTTCTAACAACTTGTCCTTTTTCATTCATTTTATTCTAGAACACCCATTTGGAACCTATTACATTCTTATCTTCGGGTCTAGGAACAAGCTCCCAAGTATTGTTCTTTTCAATATGATCAAGCTATTCATTCATATCTCTAATCCAATCATCATGGTTGTTGGATTCATCAAAAAATTTAGGTTCAATCATAGATAGAAAAGAAATCTGAGATTGTTCTATGTCTTTAACCAATTTCCTTCTTGTCTGAACTCCTTTATTTATATCTCCAATTATCTAATTTTCATGATGATTCTTTCTAACAATTCTGAGAGGTGGTTTTGTTTCTTTCTACTGATTTGTGTCAGCCTGAGTATTCATATTTTCATCTGACTCATATTCTTCTCTTTCTAATTCTTGGACATGTTCATCTTCATCTTCAACTATATCTTCCGTGCTTGGTTCAACACTGCTTACATTTCATACCAGGATTTCTCCATCAACTTTTATGTCGATACAATCAACCAATTTATGTAGCCTCTTATTGTAGCATCTGTACCCTTTACTGTTTGTATCATAACCTAAGAAGATACCTTCATCATCCCTATCATCATATTTGCCAATATTTTCATCATTATTCTTGATATAACATTTACTCCCAAAGACTTTAAAATGCTTGATTGAAGCATGTCTTCCAAAACATGGTTCGTAAGGAGTCTTGTCATTGTGTGGCATGAGATGAGCTTTGTTAAGAATATGAACAACTATATGGATTACTTCCACCCAATATTTCTGGGAAATATTCCTTTCATTCATCATTGATCTTACCATCTACTGAACTAATCTATTTTGCCTCTCAACTACTCCATTTTTTTGTGGTGTTCTTGGAATAGTGTATTCTCGTTTGATTCCATGTTTATCACATTACTCTTTTAAGTTTCATGAACTAAACTCTCCTCCTCTATGAGACCCTACTGCCTTCAATCTTTTTCCTGTTTGACTCTTAGTCAGAGCCTTAAACACTTTGAATTTTTCAAATGCTTCAGATTTTTCCTTAAAAAAGACAACCCACATTAGTCTAGAATAATCATCAATAATCAACATAAAATAGTTTTCTTTTCCTGTACCTTGTTTTCTTGATGGTCCACATAAATCCATATGTACTAACTGGAGAGGTTTTTCTGTTGAAGGAAAGTTTTTAGATTTGAACTGAGTGCGAGTAAGCTTTCCTATCTGGCAAGGTTTACAAACAGATTCATATGGTTTTGATATCTTTGGAAGATATTTTATTGCCCCATTGTTTCTAAGCTTGAATATATGATCAAAATTTAGGTGTCCAAGTCTTTTATGCCATAGCCAACTTTCATCATATTTTCTTAAGTGGAATTCTTCTTTTTCTTCTTTTAACACATAGACATTGTTTTCCATTCTTATCCCTTTTGCAACTAGTTGTCCTGAATTCAAAGACTCTATTTTACAATCTTTAGAAGTAAAAACAGCTTCACACCCTTTGTCACAAAATTGACTGACACTTGGTAGATTATGTTTCAAACCATCTACAAACAACACATCTTGAGCTTTTCCTTTGCCATTACTCAGGTTTACCATTCCTTTACCTTTTATTTTTCCTAGCACATTGTTTCCAAAAGTTACATTCCCTGATTTGTTTTCACTTACAGTTAGAAACTTTTGTCTCCAGTCATATGTTTGGAACATTGTCTGTCAATATACCATGGATTATTTTGTATTTGGGATGATAACACTAATCCACACAGGTCATCTTCTTTCTTCTTCCAAACCTTGAAATTTTCAGCAGCAGGATTCAGATCTGGCTTATAGTTCCTTAAGCGACAGTATGGAGATTTAAGTCCATAATTATGGCAGTTGTAACATTCTGGTTGATTGAATAACAAATCATAACAATTGTTATGCTCACAACTATTGTTAAGTTTTACCTGCATCCTTCTCCCAGTCATCACATGATTTATAGTCTATGATTGTTTGTTTCTTGGTTGTCTCAATATTTTTGGTAACATATAATTACTCCTTGAATAACTTGATTGCTCATATCTAAATCTTAAAGAACAATTTATGGCTTTGTGACCAATGTTAGAACATAAAAAAAAATATCCATAGAAAAATCCTTTGTACCTGTAAAAAGACTGTCTTCTTTGAGTGGGTCGATTTCTTCCATGCTGATAGTTTCTCTAATCTATAGATTCAGTTCTAGTACTTTTTCTTTAATTCCTTCTTGGTGGTTTATTTTCTTTCTTTGTTTCTGTAGAGTGGTTGTTGTCAATGATTGTAGATTTGACAAACTTGATGGGTTCTGTATTACTTGGATGATCACTACTTGATCCTTCTTCATAGCCCAAGTCAGATTTCAACAGTGGATTCCTTTGCTGATTTAGAATGGAAGTTAATTCTTCTAAGGCTTTAATACTTGACAGATTTTGGTGATACAATGCCTTAAACTTCTCCATTTATTTTATGGTTTATACTATCTCTTCTTCTAAGGCTTCACACTTCACTTTCTTTTCTGATAATTGTTGTTTCAAAATGTCTTCTATTTTCTTTGCCTCTTCTAACTCCACTTTTAGTAGAGCAAAGTCTTCATCATGTTTTTTATCATTCATTTTAAACTGCATCAACAACCTTTTTTATTTTCTCTTCTTACATCTGAGTCTGTCAATTTCTTCCAAAGCACTGATTAATTCACCTTCCATATTCACTACAGCTTCTTGATCATCCATTTCACCTTCTAAATGTTCATCATCAAGATCTCCCATAGCCATAAGCATGAAATAATTCACTTTGTCTTCATAGGATGAATCATTATCTATGTCTTATGAGGAGTCATCATTGTTTGCACACAAACATTTCTTTTTACTATATTTCTTAAATTTGTATTTATTTTCATCATCAGAGTTCTGATCCTTTTTATTGTGAGGACACTTAGATGAAAAGTGGCCTATCTTACCACAGTTAAAACATTTTAAAGGGATCTTGCCTTGATATTTTCTTGATCCTTTCTTTAACCTTCTCACAAATTTTGCCTCAATATCATATAATTCTGAATCAGTATTCTTGTCTTCTTTAAAAGATGTTTATCTAGTAATGGATTTATCTTTGCTAATTCTCATTTCATATGCAGTTAGAGTTCCTAGGAGTTGATCAATGGGCGGATTTTTAATATAATTTAGTTCTTCTATTGCAGAGACTTTTGGATTAAATTTATCAAGCAAAGATCTTAAAATCTTCTGAACTAAAAAGGATTCTTCAATTTTCTCACCAAGACCCTTCATGGCATTCACAAGCTCTTCAACTCTTAAAAAATACTTGCTAACAGTTTCATCTTCATTCATCTTTAGTTGTTCAAATTTCAATCTATATTTTTGAAGTTTGACATCTTTTACTTTCTCATTTCCTTCATAACCATTTATAAGTTTATCCCACATTTCTTTGGCAGTTTGAAGATGCATCACCTTTACAAAATCATCTTCTACAAGTCCATTCAAGATAGAATTCATTCCCTTAGAAATAAAGCTAAATTCTAACTTATCATCCTTGGAAGCTAGCATAACAGGCTTTATGTATCCAGTCTACTACATCCCAAACATCAAAACCTAAGGCCATTAAGCATGTTCTCATTCTAATCTTCCAGAAGGAAAAGTTTGTTCCATCAAAGAGAGGAGGCTTATTGGCTGAAGTCCCTTCATGACTTGTCATGTTTAAGCTTATAGATCTACCTTTAAATAAAGGAACCGACTCTAATACCAATTGTTGAAAAATAATAAGACAACTGAGAGGGGAGGTGAATCAGTTGTTAATATGCTTAAACAATATATGACTATTCAAACAATTTTTAGGCTCTTCCAAGTGACCATCAATATTATACAACATATGAACAACATGAGTAATGAACATAAATCACACATAAGATACACACGTAGACATATTTTCACGAGGAAACCCATAAAGGAAGAAAACCTCTTCTTCTTCAAATGATAGGCAGTATTTTAAGTTCTGTACATAATCTATGTTTGAGCACCAACTCAAAGTGAGGCTTCTACCTCCATTTTACAAGCTCCAACTTGTTGAGAGCACCAACTCTCTAGTTTCTCTAGCACCCACTAGAAGTAAGCACCAACTCCCTGAGTGTTCCAACAACAACTGGATGGAAGCACCTACTTCCACTTATACAAGAACCAACTTGTATACAAAAAACTCTGTGTTTTCCCAAGCACCACCCCTCCACCCTGTTTTTCTAGCCAAAACCATATGAAAGCTCCAAATTTCAGTATTCAATCACCAACTTGAATAACAAAGGAATACAGTCCTCCCTAGCACCACACTACCTCCCTATGTTATGAATAAATGACCGAATAACAAAAAATACATGTTTCTTACTTCTTACCCCTTCTTCTTTGTTCTGCAATTCTTCTATGCTTTTAACTGTTTTGCAATTTTGCTCTGCTTCTATCTATTCTGTAGTTCTTCTCTGCCTCAAACTGTTCTACAATTATGCTCTTACTTCTGTCTGTTCAACATCTCTGAGTTTTATCTCACACTATGCATACTATAATTTTACCTTTCTTATAGTTCAACGCATTTTTCCAGTTCGAACATCCAACCTACCACAATCATTGCGTTTCCATTTTATCTTATACCCCCTATTTAGTTACACCTTGAATCTCCAAGAAAATGCCTTAAAAACTAAATTGCCAAATGTCCAATACCTATGATTCAGTTCTGCTAACTGAATCGTAACTGATCAATTAACTATGAAGTGCAACAGTAGCCCTTTGATCATATTCCCAATTAATCAACACCATTGGATTAATTCTGGAGGATCGCAGGTTTATCTCATATGCCCACTGGCTGTGACCAAACACTAGGCAGAATTGATTTCACGATTTTTCATTTTGGCATTCTTGTGATGAAGGGTCTTGACTCTCCATGTCGCGATGGCCGAAATAGAGCTTGGTTTCACTAGCTCCTCCCTCGAACTCTCAACGATGTGACCATGCACTATGACCACTCGCTAAACAAATGAGCTCTTCATGATTTCACACTTTTGTCGTGAGTCTCATTGAATCCTCCAACTCCCAGTATCTGAAACTCCGAAATGGAGCCAGATCAACGGTCCATGCTCTCCCTTTGATCGACGACTCAGATTAAATCTTGTTTTCACATTTCATGATTTCAAAGGATAGAGAACCTGCTTCCTTTGACTTTCTAGTTAGCAAAAAGATGACCTCTCTCCACGTGTATTCTGCATCCAAATGTCCATGACCCTTGATCCAAGGGTTTAGATCAATCCTCGATCCGACGACCCAGATCATTTCAGGATATCACATATCACAAGTTCCCACACCATGCTCCATTGACTCCTCCAATGTGTAAGTTAGAAAAATTCTAGTCACTCGCTACATGTCCTTGAACATGTACGGTCCTCTTGCTTTCGGGACTTTGTAAGCCCATTTCATCTTGCACGTAAAGATCATGCTCCTTCTTTTGGATCCAACGACGGTCGATCTTCGAGCTCAGATTTGATGCCTGAGATTTGTTCTCTTCTATTGCGTGGTCCTCCTATCTGAATTCATATCTGATGATCATTGAGAATTTTGAATGGGATCCAACGATCATTATTTCTCTTCATTGTTGATCATTTCCATGCCATTATAATTTCTTTGTTGATCGTGATAATTTGCACCATCAATGACAAACATGCACACCTTGCGCCTGATATCTGTTCTCATCTACTGCATACTCCTCCTATCTGAATTCAGATCTGATGGTCATTGAGAGTTATGAATGGGATCCAATGATCATTGTTGATCATTTCCATGCCATTATCGATGCACTATTGATTGTGTTGATCTGCGCCATCAATGAAAAACACACACACGTTGTCTTCTGTCTATAAGTATGCCAACAAATGGATTTCTTGGTTTGTGACAAACTTCTTTGGAAGAGAGGTTTCCCTAGGAAGAGGACTACTACTCTCTCAACTTTCTATTGTACTTCTTTTTCTAATAAATTTTTTAGGATTATCTACTACTTTTATAGGTTTTGGATCAGGGTGAGATCCGATATGAATTCTTTTTGGAGCTAGAACTTAAACTTTAAAAACCTAATTAACTATTTACAATTTTTCACAACCTCTGAATATTTATCTCTTGAAATTTAGATCTTTGATTGTCCATCATTAAATTTTTCTTACTTAGGAAAGACAATTCATAAAGTTGGAAAATTTGTTCATTCCCCAGTATGGTCAACACTATGTTATCACTCTATAAATTCCAGAGGTTGTAGAAGAAATTGACAGAGGTAACTACCAAACCACTTTTGAAATTGGGATCTAGCCTTGCCAGCTTCAGAGAGGGATCTCTTTGTATGATTTAGATTTGTTTGAGTTTTAAAATGTTAGGCTAGTTATGAAAGTTTGAATTTTGTTTATTTGTTTGAAATAATTGGCTAAAATAATTCTTAATTTTCCATTGGGCTATGAGGTCTGTACTTAAAGATGAAGATCAATTTCATATTTTGACAAGATTTTCTCCACAGGGAAAGCTCATAAATTTTTTGGATCTACTCAGATTAAATGGAATTAATAAGAGGGAAGATAGGGGAAAAATACACTAAGTAGAGGAGAAGCTAAGAATTCCTTCACTTTGTTTCATATGAACAACATGCAGATCATTAAAAATCTAGAGACAATGTATATGAAATAAATTTTGTTCTTTTGATTTTCTTTTAATGATTAGAATTGGAAATACATGAAATGATTACAGAGAATGAGAAAACATTTGACAAAGAAAGAAAGACATCACCAACAATATGACACAAGAATCCTATGAATAAGCCTCTTTTATTACTCTTTGATCCTTTGAAAAATTACACAATAGCTCCTGGGTGGAAAAAATAAACCCATAATACTTCGAAGAGAGAAGTATTTATAAAACTATTTACATTAGATCCTATTATAAATGACCAGGATATTATGGAGGAATATGAGGGATTTGTTGATTTTCTCGGATCCCTTGTGCTGATTTGGTGGAAATGGTTTGTGACTCATCTCTTTGACTTCGGCTAGCTTCTCCATGCTTACTAGAACACCATAATTGTCTCTACTCAAGTAAAGTGCATAGATCTTCCCACCTATTTTTACCTGGGATAGAAATATTGAGTAACTTCCTATATATCTCATCCATTTATGTTTACTTGGCAAAGGTAGGCTTAGTGATGAATATATTCGTAATCTCATGATGAATACTCAAGTCTAACTGTAGTGTTTCTAGGAAAGATTTACCATTAATGCTTCCCTATATCCCTGCAAACTTTGAACTATTTTTTTCCACTGCACTCATTTTCTGTTTGTAATCAAATGGAGTGATCAATTTGTCATTAAGTACTAACAATATAGGAAGACCTTTATTATGTAGCACTTCAAACTTGCTGAAAAATCTCTCCACACCCATGATCATCACTCAATCTTTTTATTCTAGCTGCAACATCAATCCTTTCTTGGTCAGGACCTTCTTGATCTCAAGGATGGTCTATGTTATGTCCTCAATTTTAGTTCTTCTAACTCCTTCTTGTTTTTGGAGTTTAGAAATATGATAATTTCATTGGCCTTTGTGGGTATTTCTCCTAACTATTCTTTGATAATCTCAATTGCTCCCCTGGACTTTTGTAATAACTCATGATGTTCAAAGATAATCTATATGGATGGCTATATTTCTAACATTGACTTGCTGATATCTACCAAAATATTTTCCTTAGCTTGGGCTAAGGTTTTTGCCATGGCCGTCTCTTTCTCTACTTGTTGTAACTTTTGACTAAGCCTTTGAGACTTATGCATCTCTGACTCATGACTGGACTGGAACATTGACTTCAATTCCTGCAAGTTCTTTACCACTTCCCATAGTTTCCTAATCTCTTCCCTTGGATGTACATGCCTTCCATGGATTTTACAAGTTTGTTAGATGCATATGAAACTTGTATTGGGATTGCTAATGGAATTTTTGATGATGTGGATGATTCTGTTGTTCTAATTCCTATCAGAGGGACCGCCTCCAATGGGATCATGGCCATATGCACATTTATTTCCTTTTCCTTTATCAATTTATCCATTTCTACTTCGATTTCTCTTATTTGTGCATTAGGTTCCATGATTAGAATCAACATTTCTTCTTTGTGGCCTTTAGTCTCAACCACTTATTTGGCTTGTGAATATTCTGTAGTTGGAAGCTTCATCTGCTTTCTCAGAGATGTTATATCAATATTCTTCTTTTTTAATAATTCCTCTACTACCTTGACATTTGTTGGGTCATACCCAATATTCAACACCAATTCTTCTAATGTTTTTATTTTGTTGTCCTTGGCCAAATAAGAGATTTTCTCCAGCTTCAATTGGGACTGAATATTGTTTAGGGATACCTGCAACTTTCAAATAGTTATTGAGGTGTTTTTCAAGGTAGAGAATATAATATATCCTGTATTCCTATGCATATCCATCTGGTCCACTAGATGAGCATCCTTTACATCAAACTCAAAGGAAATCTTCTTATAGTCTACAACTTTTTTAGGATGGGGAACTTGTGCTTGTAAGAATTCCATTTTCATTCTTCCTCTTTCTGTGTCAAAGGATGAAAGAAGTTTGTGTTGAGAAATGGAGGTCTACTTCCAGAATTGATCATAGGTGTTTTTGTTAAGGAGCTCATTTCTTTGCTTGATCTGTTTGTATTTGTCAAAAATCTTTGAATCTGTTTTTCCATGAGTTGATTCAACTGTCAGAGTAGTTTATGTTTTTCTTTGAGATTTTGGTGATGATGTAGACACTACAAAATGACTATCTGAGTAGGATGAAGAGTGGGGTCCCTCCAAAACTATGGTGGACTGCATTTCTCCTTCTTTGAGCAAATTTGGTGCATGACTAGTCTTGGCCCTCTTTTTGTAAAATTGGAAGTCCTTGGCTGATACCTCTGTGAATGAAGGAGAAACCTCCTTTCTTTCTCTATTCTTTGTTTTATTTTGAGGTGTGTTAGTATGTGAAGCAGTGATAGGGGCAAGCGGTTATTCTGTTTCTAGCAATGTGTTCTCTTACCACTCTGTGTGCTTCATATATTTCTCCACCTCTGGCTTCTATGTATGAGCATAAGGAGTACTTCTCTATTTGAATCTAAGTTCAAAGATGATACCAAATGGGTCATATTCCCAAGTGGAACTTAGAGTACACCTCATCTATTTCAAGAGGTTATATGCTTCTTCTCCTGTTGATCTATTGTTGCAGATGAAAGGGCCAATATGAGTCTTGGTTATGAGTTGTTGCTTCTTCTTTGCTACAAAAAAGTGTATGCCATCTAAACTCACCATATTCCTTATGTATTATAGTGAAAAAATCCTCACAGGGAGCTATTTGGGAAATCTATAAGGTGGAAACTCACATCCATATACTCTTATCTCTGTGTGGTTTTTGTATAAGTACCAATCCCCTGTCTTTGCTAGATCAAAAAGGTGCAGGATTCTCTAAATTTCTTCATTGATCCTTGTCTCTCTGCTACTGTTCAACATGAAAACAACTCGATGAAATAAATGGTCTATGAAGTCCTTGAAGCTGTACTCTGTAGAATTTTTCCTCACCAATGAGGTCCATGAAGTCACTGACTGTGGGATTCCTTCCTAGTTTAATTTTTGAAGTGCACATGGAAACCTGACTAACTGAAAAACCAAGAACATGTAAACCAGAACTAAGGAATATCTAAACATTCCTTCAGTTGGAAAGATGAAAACATGATCATGAATGTTATCAGCCTAAAATTGACTGAAATTGAATTTAACTGAAACTCTTTCTTCTATGGAAAATATAGATAGGAAACCAAGGATAGGCTCATCAACCCATTCATCTGAGTAATAACCTAATAGGTAATAAATAATGGAAATGATATGGTTGGCTTTGATAATGAAGATGGAGGATTACTAAGGGGGATTTTTCTTACGAAATTGGGCTTCTTCTGGTAGAAAAATCTAAAACATATGGGCTCTTTGGGGGAAGGCGAGCTTCTAATACAAGTCATTTAGGGAGTCAATGGAAAACAGGATTGCAGAGTCATTTATTTGGATTTGCAACATCTATTTAATGGATTCAGAGGTGATTGAAAACATGGTTTCACTAGAAGAGGAAACAATGGCCCTTTGGTTGGGAAAATAACGAGCTTGGAATTTGAGGGAGAATTCAGGGAAGTGGTGGGTTTGAGGGAACATATAGAGAGGTAAATTGGACTCCTAGAGTCCAATTTCATTGCTCTGGTATAGAAATATGTCTTTCAGCCATGAGCGCAATTCAAATAAGTCAAATTCACACCTAGGCTCAATGATTTTATAGTCTTTATCTGGAAGAGGCATGTGGTCCCAGTCAAAAGGAGGGGGAAGGATCAGGTTCTCAGATGTATCAACATATTTGGCCTTTGGGACCATGATTGACAGAGCTTAAAGTAAATTAATGGCAGAACTGTGATTACCTAGGGAAAAATGCCTGTTGATGGTGAAAGGTTGTCGTAGTTAGCTTGACAACTTGTTTCTATGCGGTGTCCACAGTGTCTATATTAGAAAATGGCATTACAGGGTGATGAAACGGGGTTTTACAGTGTGTTGGAGGTGTTCGTTATAGTGCAGGGTGGTAATGGGGCGATTAATGGTCAAAAAGAGTGTTTTAATTAGGAAACATGTATGTAGGATGGGACAGATCGAGGGTAGAAATAGGGTACGGTGGCAGATTTAGGTGAGTGGTATTGGGTGGTGGTTTGGGTAGATTTC
>JZKD02S1223565.1:166033-213120 GCA_000966675.3 Picea glauca | reverse complement strand
ATGACAAAGGATCTTTTCCACCAGTAAACTTAGGATAAAAAATATGTGATAGGTAGCACTAAGCTTATTTTTTCCACTTAACACCATAGTTTTATTTTCCTAAGATAAAATAATCAAATTTAATCAAACAAGGGGTATTTTGACATCCCCTTTTAATTTTTCTTGAAACCAAAATCATTAACCTATATATTAACCTAGGCATCTAACATATTAATCCAACTTAAACTCTTGGATTAATTATTACTCTAACCTGATTGATTTAATCGTATGCGTTGATGTTAAGTAGATATATGCTCGCACCAATGTAAATCAAGTTATCATCAAAATGAGATTAGTTGACTATCTCGGCTCTGTAACTAGGGTTTAGGGCTTGACAACCACTTTGAACTGTGCTACCACAATGACTGCCCCGCGGGGGCTCATGTCTCGCAGGGAGGGGGCGCTGAATGGCGTCTCCTACAACCAAGTCACGTCAAATGTAAACCCTGCAGAAGGAGCGAAAAGGCCGACCTTCGAGCCGCCTCTAGACATGAGCTCGAAGCTTCTAGCGGAAGGGACCTTCAAGGATCGGGAGATGGACATCGATCCAGTTAAAGAGACTACCCCTGCAACAATGTCAACTCCATGGATGCCAGGTAAGTGCATTCCACAAGCACTACAAGCCCCAAAATACGTCATCATCTCGCCACGCATAGAAGAGAAGAAGCAATACATGAGATACTATGCCCTGGTGGGAAAATTTCTAGGGCTTTGGCCCTCTGAGTGTGATCTAGTCAAATGGATACAGTACTGGTGGAAACCAAAAGGTCACTATGATTTACAACTGGGTTCCAAGGGGTTCTTCACAATCATCCTCCACAACCTTGAGGATCACAATCGCATCTTTGATGGGGGGCCATATTTCTACAATTTAGCAGGACTCTTCTTAAGATTATGGACAGAGAAGTTCATCCCTGAGAAGGAAGACTTTGCCCATGCGTCGTTATGGATTAGACTATACTCTCCTCCCCAGGAATCTGGCTGGAAGAGGTCCTGGTCGGCATTGGCAACACCATTGGCATCTATGTTAAGTCCTCCGAAGCCACTAAGCAGCGGTGCTACACATCCTATGCACGAATCTGTGTGCACCTGAACATAGCTAAGCCACTTCTAGGATCCATCACATTGGAATATCATGACGAGGACTGGTCCCAAACCATCGACTATGAACACATTCCATTCCAATGCAGGAAATGCCACAAATATGGTCATCTCTTCAGAGAGTGCCCTCTCAATATGGCTCACAAAGAAGGGAACCCAAAAAGTGGCAAAGACAAGGATGTATTTGTACAACCAACAGATAAAAGACGACAAGGAGGAAGAAAACAGCCAGCCCAGGTAAGTAAAGATCCCTCAACCAGTAATAATTTTGAAATCTTACATGACCAACCAGAAAACCCCACAACCCCTGCAAACCAAAATGTACCACCTCCAGACAATGGACCCCATTCCACTGGCCAAAGAACTGAATGGCCCCCACTAGGTAAGGAATCATATCTCCCTCCCCTAGACTTGGCTTGAGATCCACAAGACTTGCAGGAGATAGAGGACAGGGACGAGGCAATGGAGATGGAGGAGCAAGACCTAGCCGGTGTGGATCTGGAGCACCTTGAGCACGCCTACAGGCATCAAAAACTTTACACTATACCTAGGGATCAACTACAGAAGGTGCACAAGGTATTTCTCAACTCTTTAGTTGGGTCCTCATCTTGAGCTAGAAAAGCCCTAGGAATCTAGGGCAGTCAGTCAAAAAACCCAAATAAGACTCAGAAAGATGAAAAGAAAAGGGGGAGGAATCCACTAACAAGCTCATACAAGAAATAGGAAACTTTATGGTAAATTTGGGACAAATCCACCTGATCTCAGATAGCTTCCCTCCTCTCCCCACTCCCCCATCATGATGAAGATCATCTCATGGAATATCAGAGGCCTCAATGGACGTAGCAAGCAAAAAATGCTACGGGATCTGATTTTAGCGGAAACACCAGACATTGTATTATTGCAGGAAACAAAATGTACTTCAGAAGACATTGACAGGCTACTTCCCTACTGCTAGAGGCAAGGGGTAGCGGCCTCAATCGACACCACAAGAATAGTCGGAGGATTGACTATCCTCTGGAACACCAACATTGTGCTGATGGAAAACTTCCTCACAACCAAATGGTCCATCACAGCAGATTATAGGCTTATTGGCTCAAACAAGCCTAGAC
This sequence comes from Picea glauca, assembly GCA_000966675.3. Lineage (NCBI taxonomy): Eukaryota > Viridiplantae > Streptophyta > Pinopsida > Pinales > Pinaceae > Picea > Picea glauca. Next base: position 210,871 of record JZKD02S1223565.1, on the reverse strand, counting down.
ATATAACCAATGTCTACGGCTCGGCCAGTCCAAGGGATAAGCAGGCCTTCCTCAGAAACCTGAGTTACCTATCCAGTCTTACGCAGTACAATAGATGGACGGTTGGTGGTGATTTCAATATCATCCACAGCCCGGAGGAAAAAAAAGGAGGATGAAGACGTCTGGATCGGGACTCCAGTGACTTCAATAGCCTCATAGACGATCTTCACCTCATTGACCTAGAGGCCAACAATGGAATTCACACTTGGACAAAAAGAAGGACTGGAATACATCAAATCGCTTGCAAAATAGATCGTTTCCTCATCTCAGAATCCCTTATGATGGATGGCACGGCAATGGAATCTACGATCTTGAACCTCTCTGGTTCTGATCACTGGCCTATACAGTTATGGCTAGATGTCCCATCCACACCTGGTAAGAAACCCTTCAGGTTTGAATAGTTCTGGCTAGACCACCCTGATTTTCGAACAAATATCCAAGATTGGTGGAGGGAGGTAGCAGTCCCTCGCAGATCCAAAATGTACAGATTCCAGCAAAAGTTAAAGAATCTTAAAAAAACTCTCAAAATTTGGAACAAGCATACCTTCGGAAACATCTTCGACTCCCAAAAATACATGTCAGAACAAATGGGTGAGATTCAGCATCAGATCAGAGTGCAGGGGCTAACAGATGAGCTAAAATCCCAGGAAATAAAAGTAAATCAACAGATTGAAGATAGGAAAAGACAAGAAGAGATCCTATGAAAACAGAAGTCGCGTATCCAATGGCTCAAGGAAGGAGAACGCAACACCAAATTCTTTCACAGAATGGTTATCCAAAGGCAGCATTCTAATAATATCACGCATCTCATCTCGGATGAAGCGGAAACCATTTATTCCCATGCAGACATGGAAGCAACCTTGATTGACTATTTTCAAAACCTCCTTACAAAACCCTTCTCAGATAGACATGAAGCCATAAATAAGGTTACGTGGCATGTGCCCTCCCTCGTTACCCAGGAGAAAAATGAAGCTCTTCTCTGGCCCTTCACAATCGAGGAAGTGGATCAAGCACTTCAGGAAACCCCTAAATGAAAGGCTCCTGGTCTCGATGGCTTCACCAGCGACTTTTTCCACTATTGTTGGCCGATGATTAGAACAGAGATTTGGGAAATTTTGGAAGACTCTAGAGCCACTGGACAGGTTCTCCAGGCTTTCAATGCTACTTTCCTCACCTTAGTTCCCAAAGAGGGGTAGGAAAATCAGCTAAAGCAGTTCAGGCCTATATCTCTTTGCAACGTCATCTACAAACTCCTTACAAAAGTGATAGCTCGGAGACTAAAGCCTATCTTACCAACAATCATATCCCCAGAGCAATCCAGATATGTTGAGGGTAGACAAATCCTAGACAATGTCATCCTAGCCCATGAAGTAATTCACTCTCTACAAAAGACCAAAACTCCAGGTATGCTCCTCAAATTAGACCTCTCTAAAGCTTTTTTTAAGATAAGATGGGAATATATGCGAGCAATGCTTCTAGCTTTTGGATTTAATTAGAACTGGGTAACTTGGATTTTGAGTCTAACCTCCTCGGCTTTCTTCTCTCTTCTTATCAATGGTGTCCCCTCGCGACCCTTCTCCCCCTCAAGAGGGATTAGATAGGGAGATCCCCTCTCCCCTTTCCTCTTCATAATCTTGGTCGAGGGTCTTAGTCGATCCATCCATGCAGCAATCGAAAAAAACCTTCTGACAGGTTTACCCCTACATGACATCTCACCCTCTATCTCGCATAGCCAATTTGTGGATGAAACCCTCTTGATGGGAAGCCCTACATTCCATGAAGCCAACTCTCTCCTGGAGATCCTCCAAACCTTCTCAACTGCCTCTGGTCTAGACTGCAACAAGGATAAATCTCAAATCTTTTTCTTCAATACGGCCCCTTAGATCCAGTGCCATATCTCGGATATCCTAGGTTTTAATAGAAGCTCCCTTCCGTCCAAATACCTCAGAATCCCTTTGATTGACAATGCCCTCCGAAATTCCTCCTGGAAACTTCTTTTATCCTCCTTTACTAAGAAGTTGTCCTCCTGGACCTTTAGAGCCTTAAACTTTCCCAGTCGTCTCATTCTCCTCCAAGCTATTCTTCAGGCCCTCCCGATTTATTCTTTTTCCATGCTGGCTGCCCCAAAGTTTGTCCTCACAACCATCAAAAGCTTACAAAGAAACTTCAATTGGAAAGGACTCAACAAACAGAAGAAAATAGCGCTAGTCAGCTGGGACAAGCTCTGTTAGCCCAAAGAGCAAGGAGGCTTGGGATTACGGGATCCCCTTATAATGAACAAGGTTCTCAGTGCCAAAATTTGGTGGCGTTGGTTAAAAAATCCCAAGGATCTTTGGGCCAAACTCTGGAGGAAGAAATACGCTCCAAATATGGCAGAGAAGAACCTAATCCATTGGAATGGGGACAATCTGAGCTCCTTAATTTGGATAGCGGCCAAGCAGAACAGACAGCTGGTGACTCAGCACGCCTTCTCGGAGATAGGAAATGGGGAAACTTCTCTTTTCTAGCAAGACTCCTGACAATAGTGGCTAGCTCTGGACGCTGAGGACTGGGCCCATGAAATCTGCAACCAAGCCACATGGGCAGGCCTGACAAGAGTAGCTGACTATTGGCAGGACAATCCCCTAGAAGACACCTGGCACTACTGGCACCTGGATAGGGAGCGCATTAATCTGGAGGCGCATTTAGATCTAGCACCTTGGCAAGAATAGATGGCCAAACGGAAAATTCCCAAAATTGCAGGAGAAGATATTCTTCGGTGGGGATACAGGCCACAGGGTACCTTCAACACACGGGAAGCCTACCAAATCAAAACTCAATTAAACCCCCTCCCTGCTTCGAAAGTTTGGCACAAAATCTGGAGTCTTAAACACTGGCCAAAAATCACTCTCTTCCTCCAGCTGGTCTCCCATTCGAGCATTCTAACCTAGGACAACCTCTCGAAAAGGGGTTTTGTGGGACCCTCTTTATGTATACTTTGTGGAGAGGCAGAGGAAAACATGAACCATCTCCTCAATTCTTGCCCTTACATTGCCCAAATCTGGGATCAAGCAGTGCTTATCATGCGCACCTTGGAACGCCTCAGAGATAGCATCCTCGAAACCATTACGAACTAGAGGGATGAGGATTTCCATTCCCCCCTTCTTAATCGTATTTGGCAACTTCTACCCGGGTTTATCCTCTGGAAAACTTGGAAAGAAAGGAACATAAGACTCTTCAAAAGTATCTCCCTCCCGTGGCAATAATGCTGGCATCAGTGCCATCGCAACATCATGGAAACTCTCCACCTACGGAAGTGGTCTGACGCAGACTTGACCTGCACTCCCTCTAAACTCCCCATCCTTTGGCATTGGACCCCTCTCCCTTCTCTTCAGGCTCTCCCCTCCTCTTCTCTTACCACCCCTTCTAGCAGCCCCTCCTTTTGGTCTCCTCCCCCAGAGGATTTTATCAAGCTCAATTTTGATGGGGCCTCTAAGGGAAATCTAGGGGCAGTAGGCTATGGAGTAGTCTTCCGAAACCATCACGAGTGCATCCTTATCATAAGCACAGGATCCCTCAGTCATTCTACGAACAATGCAGTAGAACTCTAAGGTATTATCAAAGGACTATAATTGGCCATCAAAAACAATTTCACCAAGCTAATCGTCGAGGGGGACTCTCAAGTCATCATCGACCTACTACGCAGAATTTTAAACGGGTCAAAACCGGACAGAATATTGCCTAGCTGGAGATTATCACATGGGCTACAAATCATCACAGATCTACTGCAATCAAATCAGGCTATCCTTCTCGCTCACATCAGAAGGAAGGTGAATCCAGTGGCGAATGAACTTGCTAATCTGGGTACCAACTGGAGTGTACCAGAACTCCAATGCAATTCATCCCTGGATCTAGATCACCCTATTCTCCAGCATTGTATCCGCAAAGCTGGAACGATGGATGCCTCTCTGGATGGAGTGTTAGTGCAGCACACCTGGCATATGACGGAGGTAGGCACCAGCCACCGAGGCATGGATCCATGGGACGGGCTCGTGCCACCGCCCACCACCCTCCTATGGAATTAAATAGCTATTACTACAACGTGAAAGGGCATTTATGCAGTCTCTCCTTCCTTATTCGTGTCTTTATATGCCTTGGTCACTGGTGTGTGTTTCTCGTCTCTACTTGCATCCCGAAGGGCTCCTCCCTTCGCAGCCATGGCCTGATCCTGTTCGAATTCTCTAGCTCGATGCTACCCCTACTCGCCCCCAGGCCATTTACCTCTGCCTGGTGCACCTAATATCTTCGGCTAGTCACAATTACCACCTTATGCTGCGTCCGAGAGGAAGGCCACGAAGGGGCTCTCCCTGGAAGCCTCGCCGACCCTCGGTCTCGCCTCCCGACTCACCCTCCATCTGCTCCTCCCCCCCCCCTCCAGTCCGAGCACTTCATTGCTTCCTCTCCCGCTCCGTCGATCTCCCCGTTTAACTATTTAGCAATCATCCCCCGGATGCCGAGATCATTCTCGCGTCTCTTTCTCGACCCTCCTGTGGATTTGTTGCCCCCCACACTAGTCTTTGACCCTCTAAGAAACTCAGCAGGAGAGCCTCTTCCTCCTCGTAAGCCTCGGAATGCTGGGCACCAGCCCACTGATTCCTTCAATGGTGTGCAGTTCAGAGAAATCCTGGCCATCCTTCACGGTTTGGTCTTTGAACTTCGCCAGAGGGTGGAGGACCTTCAATTTCACCTGCAAGCTACAGATGAAAAGGTGGCGATCTTTCTTCAGAATCTCTCCTCCATGCACGAGGATTTCCCCTCAGACTCGACAGAAGAGACCTCAATGGAGGAACCCAGTGCAGCTACCGGTGAAGGAAATGACAAAGTGCAGTGATCAACGGAGATTGGGTTGGAGCAGGTTGGGCACGAGAGTAGTGCTGCGGAGGTGGACTCGACAAGGCGACCATTGCAGGATGCTACGACAGATGCTGATAGAACCACGAGCGACATGAACGTCGAAATGCAGTGGGCAGACCAGGTGATGTATGTCCAAGAGGAGCCTTGGACTGAGGACCTCCACGCCACATGGCCAGGTTATCTACCGGGTGTCTAGGTCTATAGCGTTTTTCGAGGTCTTGTCAGCCTCTTTTAGTTATAACTGATGAACAGTTTGTCTAAGACTATTTTTCTTAGCATATCATACTACTTATGTAGTGACTCATGTGCTGGTTGGACTGGTTTCCCCTCTGTTGGGGCAGTCCAGTAATTTTAGTATGGCTATTTCTGTATTTTGAAACTTCACTTTGGTTCTGGAAGGCTTTTAATATATGATACTTCTTACCTAAAAAAAAAAAAATTATTACTCTAACCTAACAAATTTGACCAATATTAAACAGTTTGACCAAACTTATTCTTTAGCGTATCAACACAAATTTAAAGAGTTTGATCATGATTATACAATATAATTCAAAATAAATTTATTTTTGATTGGGTTTTATATTTTTCTCTTTCTTATGTTTTTTCTTTTATACCCTGTTTTCATTTTTTCCATTTTATCCTTTTCTTTTTCTTTTTGTAAATCATTTGTAGAATGAAATATTATTTACAATGAAATATGACTGGAGGAAGAAATTTCAATCACCGGGTGATACTATGAAATATAGGGTTATAACAATCATCATCATCAAAATTCAAGATCTCAACTTTACATTGTAACAAATATTGCTTCAATATTTTATCCTATATCAAACATTTTAGTTTTGGCAAAGTATTTAGTCTCTTTTTTGATAATCAATGCTTGACTCTTTTTTTACCATATACTCTTTATATCTATAACAAAACTTTACAATGTAGAGTTATAATATGACGACTACTTTTTTTTTCTTCTAAATTGTGGAGTTTGTAATTTTTATACTTAGATGAAAGGAAGTAGAGGTGTGTAATACACTTCCTAGATAATATATGAGACAATAATGTGCAAAAATAAAAAAATATAACAAATGTGAAAAATAAATAAACAACAAACCATAAAAAAAAAAAATTTCTTGGGGAAAACCCTTCTAGGAGAAAAACCCCACACGCCAAAGCACACTTAATGTATTATTAAGCAACAAAAATGGTTACAATACATAGTCTCTATGCTCTTAACAAGATTGTTCAACAATAACATAATTCTGGATAAAATTTGGAAGCATAACAGTAAGGCATAAGACTCCCACTCTATGATTTCCACCAGCTCTAGCACTCAATAAATAAGCACAGTAAAACCATAAACCATTTATCGTTTACCATTTTTGCATACTAGAAACCACTTGCAAGATATTCCCTACCACTACTCTTTGCTACTACTCTAGAAGTATTCTCTACTCTACTATATTATTGTAGGTATTCTCTTATCTACTAAAACATTGTAAGTATTATTTTCTCTTTTGCATCATTGCAAGTATTCTCTGCTCTACTACAACACTGCAATTATTATTTGCTCTACTATAACACTAAAAATATTCTCTACTCAATTATAGCACTACAAATATTGTTTTCTCTATCGTAGCAATACAAGTTGTATGACACACCTATCCTAACATTCTCCCACTTTTCATACGCCTTTAAAGAGTACAAGGGAGAATGCATTAAACTACAAGCTAATTGCTAGTGCCCATAAGACCCATAGACCTATAACACCACTTGAATTTACATGTGCTCACATGTTTTGTCAATACATCTGCAACATTCTGCAAGGTGTCAACTTTCTCTAGTATCACCTTTCCATCCTCTACTTTGTCCCTAATGAAATGGTACTGGATATCCATATGTTTTTTGTTTGCATGAAAGGTTTGGTTATTAGCCAAACAAATGGCACTGTTACTATCATATTGAATTGTAATAGTTTTATGACTTGGACCTACTTCTGAACATAGTTTTATAAGACAAATGTCCTCCTTACAAGAATGAGTAACTTCCATATACTCTTCCTATATAGTGGACAAATAAATCATGGCTTGTTTCTTTCTCATCCAAATCACTGCTCCACCAAAACACTGAAACACATAACCACTCACATATCTCCTTCTATCTACATGTCTTTCCCAATTAAAATCCACATAACCCTATATATCCACTAAGTGTGGTTCCCCTAAATCATCACTATGATAGAAAATGGAATATTCAAAGGTACCTCACAAATACTTGAAAACGCTCTTCATTTTAGTCTAGTGTTCATGTCTAGGATTAACCATGAATCAACTCAAGACTCTCACTTATTGGGAAATGTCTAATATAGTATATACCATAATGTACATCAAATTACCAACTACACTGTCATAAGGAAAGTAGGCCATATCCTCCTTCTTTGCAGTTTTTTTAGGACATTGCTCAACTAAAAGCTTAGTTCCCATACAAATTGGTGTTATCACTCCAAAAAACTCCTTAGGGTTGTAGACTAAGGATGCTTGGTAACTTAGAAATAATGTGTATGTGTGCTTGGAACAATGGGGTCTTTAATGATCAATGCAATAGACAATTCATACATCTAAAGAAATAGTGCTTTCAGGAAACAATAATCAAATCAAGTAAATTGAAAGGAGAGGATGAAGAACACTATTCTTGATTGCCAAATACAACTGAATGTGGGGCTTAATGCAAGATAGAGAGGAATCCTTTAATTTCAAGTCTATGAGCTGAATAAAGAGATAACAGTCTTCATGAACTAAAATAAACTGAAACAAAGTACAAAAAAGGAAAGATGGACAATTCTGATATTGAAAATGAAAGGAAACTGAACTTTATTTCTGCAAATAAGAGTCTATACAGTGGCACAAAATATCTCCCAGTTTTGAACCCTTGTCTCTTAAAAAAGATAGGCATTTATAGCCTATTACAATCAGTTTTAAAGATCCTAAAAACTTGGATCTTTATCTAAAAGTAGCAATTCAAATCTAACTAAACAACTTGATAATAAAGACTTAATGACTAAAATATCATTCGAATTGTTTTCAATCTCAAACTTCGACATCTGTATTCTTCAGTCTTTTGTAATCTGTGGTGTCATAAAACATGCAGAGGCACCTGTCTTAGCAGCTGGATTTCTTCAGTTGTTCATAGCAGATACTTTAGGAGAGTTGTTTAGCATGTGATTCTCAAAATTCCCTCGAATCTCTGATGCAGAGTCCTTTGCCAGCAAGTTGTTATCCCTTGATACTCTGGAACTTCTTTATAACCTGTAAAAAATGACCTGCTCCATCCCTAGCTTCCAAAAATGTTTTCTCTGCTTTCACCAGCTAACTCGCCTTATGATTCACTGGTTAGCTGGTGAAAGCGCTTCCTTTCACTAGCTAACTAGTTGTAAAATTACGTTGTGTGCTGGTGAAAGCTCTGCTTGAGCCCAAAATGAATTTTCACCTCCAAAAATGCGATTTCAACAAAAAATCAATGTGTCTTTGCTTTATCCCCTTGCATGTTCACAGCAACTTGAGAAATCACTTGCAAATCTAGGTGTGATTTTTTCTTTTGTTTCAATTTTTTGATTCTCCTTTTAAGGCGCTTTGCTAGCCACCATAGAATGTTGTAATCTTTGGTGATCTTCCATTTTCTTTTCTTTTCCTTGACACTTTCACGAGCTAGCTTTTCAAATGCAGCATTGGTTTCTGAAAAATTATCAGACAGCTTCTTATATCTTTCCTTTATTACCCTCTCTAAGACCTCCTGCTGAGATATCACTTCTTTGAGATGCTTAATCTTCTGTGTTTTTTTCGACTTAGTGCTCTTTGATGTTTCACCTTCCTCAGTGTGAGTAAAGGTCTCATAATTCTGTGCAAACTCAATTGAGTGTTTAGGACTCTTGATGACAGGGCTCTCATCTTCTTGCTCTATTTTTGAGTCTATATATGGCAGGTTTAAGATGTTTGTTCTCCTTTCTGTAGGCTGCTCTGTAGTAGTCTCAAAATTCATCTTTTTCTTTGACCTGTGAGATTTCACACCAGAGATTCTATCTTCTGGAGGTCCTGGAAGGGTCCTCCTCTTCCTCGAATTGCTTTGAGGAGTCAACTATTTCTTACCAGCTTTCCCCTGTTCGTTCACGGGCTGAGTTTGAGTTTCAAAACCCTCCCAAAATAGAAAATGTTGCCAGGTCCTTCCCTTCAGTCTTAATTCCTCCAGAATGATCAATTTAATAAGGCCAAAGTGGCACAGAGTGTTCTTCATGCTTAGGGGTTAAGCTCTAATCTTTTTACAGACCTTAGTTAATCTCTTATGCAAGAAGAAAGGCAGGTTTAGGAGAGTTTTACCTATGAAATGGTCTAAAATCTTGAAGTGATACAACATCAGTTTGTCATACCTGCCCTCTGAGGTTATGTAGAGTTGGATGCCCTTAAACAAATCCTGCCACTCATCCTCTAAATGGGAAACTGGCATGCTCTTTTTCCATGCATTATGCCTGAATTCTTCCTTCAAATATGTTCTGAAATTTAAGTTTTTGGTGGCAGTTGTTTTGAACCAACTCTGGCCCGATCTTGGTAGGCTGGTCACTACAGCGATGGTAGCTTCATCTACAATGATCTCCAAGGACCCAACATGAGCCTTATTACTGTCAAATGTTTTAGCAAAATCCTCTGCTGTTGACTGGTGACAACCATTCTGCAGCCTCTCAACAAATTCGATGCAACCGACGTTTGAGAAGTGTTTATGTACTTTTGGATGCGTCTGTAGGAAAGATAGACTGTCTAACTCTTTTCTTAATAAAGACCCACTGCGTCTCCTTGCCATCTGCAACCTAAAATCCCAAACGATTCTACACACACAACACAACAAACTGCTATTCGAGCCAAGGTCTTGTGCTGGTGAAAGCACTCGGGAGTCGGCTCTGTCTTTCAAAATTAAAAACTTAGCATACATCAGTGAGTGATGCGTGTTGGGGAAGCGATTAAATGATGTGATGCCATCAGCCAAGTAGTACATCTTCTGTACCTGCGATAATGGATTCAAATTCACCATTTCGTCTGCCATGATTGTGAAGCATGCGTTACTGAACAAGATCCGACTTATAATCCGATTTAGACATGCAACTTGAGTTTCCATGATTGTCCGCTTTCACCAGCACATCATTCTTGATTGCATGACGTGGGCTAATCATATCATCATTAGATTTTTTACAACGTGGATAAAACGCATGTGATCTCCGCTTTCACCAGCGCGCAACCCGTGAGAAGTGCTCCTCAGTTGTTGAAAACTGTCGCTTTCACCAGTGCACAACCTGTGAGAAATGCTCCTTAGCTGTTGAAAGTCACCACTTACACCAGCGCACACCCTGTGAGAAAAATTCTTTGGATGTTTGAAAATCTCTGCTTTCACCAGCTAACGACCTATGAGAAATGCTCCTTAGTTGTTGAAAGTTGCTACTTTCACCAGCTAACCATCATCTTTTAAGCACATGTTAGCTGTTGAAAACATTTTATGAAATTTTTTAAAGAGAAGACCTTTATGGGTCATCTTATTTCTAAGACAAAAATCAAAACCTAAGTCTTGTAGCTAGAAAAACTCAAAACCAATTTGAGAAAACTACCAATAACCATGCTATCCACCACAAAATGCGACCATAGGGATGGGTTCATTTTGGGAGCTAACAATTGGAACACTTAATAGCTTGCAATATTCCATACAAAAACATTGTAGCACAAAGTTTACATACTTACTCTAGATCAACCAAAGCCTTTTTGTGTTCTCTATCTCTCCTAATCTCTTTTCCTAATATATATTTTGCATACCCGAATTCCTTCATATCAAATTGTGTTAGAAGTCGAGACTTCAAATCACAAATCACATCCTTACTATTACCAAAGAATAACATATAATATACATATAGAGTGATACCAATGAAATGATCACCATCTTGTTTGTAATATACATAGTGATCTGATTTGGATCTCACAAATTCTAATCCTAACACAAAGGAATCAAAATTTTGGTACCACATTTTGGGAGATTGTTTGAGACCATATAAAGACTTTCCTAACTTGCAAACCAATTACTCTTTACATTTTTCAACATAATGTTATGGTTGTGTCATATCGATCTCCTCCTTCAAGTCACCATGTAGGAATGTAATTTTCACATCCATTTATTCTGTATTTTAATCAAATGTTGTTGTTATAGATAATGAGAACCTAATAGATGTTAACTTAGCAACTAGCAAAAAAATCTCACCTAAGTCTATCCCCTCTACTTGGGAATATCCTTTTGCAAAAAACCTTGCCTTCTTTCAACATTTCCATTTAAACCTATCTTCATTTTGAACATCCATTTACATCCTATGGGTTTCCATCCATCAAGCAATGGGGCCAAGTCCCATGTATCATTTTTTATGAGTGCAACCATTTCCTCTTCCATGCCCAATCTCTAGGACTCCTTATCTTACATATACACTACCTATTTCACTATTCTAGGTTCATTGATGTTAGAAGATAAATATAATATACATCTAAAATCCGATGGACTAGAATTATGCCTATTTGGTTTCCTTGTTTTCTGAGTGGACCTCCTAAAATTTTGAGGTGGACTTTCTTCTTCTTATTCTAAAATATTTGAACCCTCCTCCTCAATAGATCCATCATGAAATTCTTGTTCATTTTATGGTTCAACATTCTTGGTCTTGGGTGGTACCTAAACCATAAAGTTCTCATCCTGTTCTAGTTGCACCACTATGGGAGAAAATTTAACTTCTATGAAAATAACATTTCTTCTATAGAAACTTTTTCCATCCATATGATCCCAAAGCTTGTACAATTTCACACCAACACCATAGTCAATGAAGATACATTTCACTACCTTGTTATCCAACTTAGACTACTTCTCCTTAGGCAACTGAGCATATGCCTCACAACCAAAAACATGAAGATGCTAAAGTGAGGGATTATTACCCATCCAGACCTCCATAGGAGCCTTATCCAAAAGAGATAATGTGGGAGACCCATTAATCAAGTAACATCTAGTAACAATCGCTTCTAACTAAAACTTCTTCTCTAAGCCGACTCCACTAAGCATACTCCTAGCTCTTTACATCAACATTCTATTCATTAGTTCTGAAACTCCATTATTTTGAGGGGCATACAAAGTTGTCTGATGTATTTCAATGTCATTCTCCTTAAAAATATTATCAAACTCTACAGAACAAAACTCACTACAATTATCAGTCCTTAACACCTTAATATTCCTAATAGTCTAATTTTCCAAGAGAAATTTAATCTCCTTAAACCAACTAAAAACCATAGATTTAGTTATAAAGAAATATACCCATGTCCTTCTAGCATAATCATCGATGAATGACACATAATAAAAATCTCTAGAAATATAAGCAACTTTAACTAGACCAAATACATTAGAATGAATTAAGTCCAACAACCCAGAGGATTTGTGAGAACTAGAATAAAATAGAACATGGTTCTATTTTACATATATGCAATGCTTGTAAAAATGAAATTCAAGAGTACAATCATTCAATCCATTGACAAGATGTTCATTTTTCAAGCCCCATAATCCCTTCTCATCTATATGGCCCAATTTTTGGTGCCATAGCATTGTCTTCTCTGTAGATAACTTTCTTTCTAAAGAAAGAGATTCTTTAGGAGGTTATGATAGTGAAGGTGTATATCCTATAGATATATCTACTACAAAAATTGAAGAACTATTACACTCAATAGTGCATGCATCAAGCTAGAACAAAGTGCACATATGAACACCCTCAGTGAGTACCATAGCTCCTCGGACCATCTTGAACCCTTTGTCAGAGAAAACAACCTACACACTTGCATCATTAAGTGTGCTTATTGATAGAAGGTTCTATGCTAAACCTGAAATGTGAAAAACTCCATTGATCTCCTTTACTTTTCCATTGGGGAATTTGATCAAGACTCTTGCACAACAAATAATGCTAAGAGGAGAGTCGTCGCCAAGGTATACCATCCCACCATCATAGTTCTCTTACATTGAAAACTAGTGCTACTGGAAAGCCATATGGAAGGAAGATCCATAGTCTATTATCCATGCACTTTGGGATGCATAGGTTGCCAAAGATGCAACAAAGGCATCTCCACCATCCTCTTGAGAATATTTTTTAGACTCATCATTAGAATCATTCTTTTGTTTCTTATTTTTCTTGTTTTCTTCCTTGCATCCCTTTTGAAATGCTTAACCTTGTTGCAGTTCCAACATTTTTCCTTGGAATTTTCAAGAGACTTATGTCTCACATGGGATTTGGACTTGCCATTTTCTCTTGTCTTTCCTTTCTCCTTCAATATTTCATGAAAAACCAAGGTCTCATTCGTGGATTAAGAGGATTTCTACCTCACCTCCTTTGAGAGTAAAGAAACCAAAACCTCATCAAGCACCAATGCCTTCACAATGCTTCCAATGGCCATTACTAGGTTGTCCCATGAATCTGGAAAAGAACATAAAAGGGTCATATAACGATCCTACTTATCCATATTCACTCCAATTGAGTTCGACTGGGTCACAATAGTATTAAATGAATTCATATGCTCAACTACATAATCAACGTCACCCATTCTCAAGGAAAACAAGTTTTTCCACATAAAGAGTTTATTAGCCAAGGATTTAACCTTTATACAAATCCCCCAACTTCTTCGAGAGAGACGTTGCGATTTTTTCTTCAGAAACATTCATTAATACTAAATCAACTAAATAGATCTTAGTAAGGATTCTTAACTTTCTCTCCAACACCACCAACTTTTCATCTAGTATACCAATGGGTTTGGTTATAGACACTACAACCCATAGTTCTCGATCTACAAGAAGATCTTCCATTTTGTGCTTCCACAGTTCAAAGTTAGTGCCATTAAAATTCTCCTAATTTGGATGTGCTTGTCATTTCCTTGTAATGATATTTCCTTATGTGCAAGATCCCACTCAAACAAAGATTAGATAAAAAAAACCTTGTTTTCATATTTTTGTGGTGAGGAATTTTAGAGAGTTCTTCCAAATTTTCCATGGTTAGAGCCATGGTAATTGACATTTCAAATCCTAAACTGGATTCCTCTTCAAGATTCAAAATGTCGATTACAATGGATCTAACTATGGAAAATCCAGAAGAATTCTCTAAAAAAGTTGTGTTCCTAACACCTTGGAACCGAGATGATCGGGCTATGATACCAAATGAAATGAAGTAGAAGTGTGAAGTACACTTCCTACACTAATCTATGAGAGAAGAATGTGTAGAAATTAAAAACATAAAAATTGCAGCAAAGAAATAAACAACAAACAATTGACAACAAGATTTTTTGGGGAAAACCCTTCAGGGAGAAAAACCCCACACTCTAAAGCATACTTAATGTATTTTTCAACAACAAAAATGGTTACAATACATAGTTTTTGTGCCCTCAACAAGAGTGTTCAACAACAACATATTTCTGGAGAAAATTCGACAACACAACAATAATATAAGACTCACACTTTGTGATTTCCTCTAGCTCTAACACCCAATAAATAGGCATAGTAAAACCATAAATCATTTATGCATATTAGAAACCACTTGCAAATTATTCCCTGCCACTGCTCCCTGCTACTACTCTACAAGTATTCTTTGCACTACAACACTACAAGTATTCTCTGCTCTACTACATCACTACACGTATTATTTGATCTATTATAGCATTGCATTCTCTACTCTACTACAACACTGCAAATATTATCTACTCTATTGCAACACTACTCTATTCTATGCTCAACTACAACGCTGCAAATATTATTTTCTCTATTATAACATTACAAAGGTGTATGGTACACCCATTCCCAACATAAGATAAAAATATTGTCCTTAAAAAAATCAATACAAATTTTTTTTTTTTATTACAAACAAAACTAAACATACATAATATCAATTAACACACTTTAACTTTGAGTATAAAAAGTTTTCGGTGTAAAATGTTATGAAAAAGGAGCATATAACTTTAAAAATATTAACAATTAAATATATGACTCGAGGAAATTACACCTTATGCATGCGTTGACCTAAGGAAAATATGTCAAATGGCGTTATGGAATGTATAATATTCATTTATTGAAATTCCAACCTATAATATTACATACATGCAACTAGAATCCAAGATAAACTAAAGACAAAAATGTATAGAAGGTATCCTTCATTTAAAACACAACATAAAATGATCATGACAGTTCAACGAATTTGCTTCAATCTTTGTAATTTTTATTAATTTTTCTCGAAAGTATACTTTTCCCAAATCTCCTTCTCTATATGTGTGAGAATACGATAAAGAATGCAAATATGACATCAAAATATAATACGACAAATATGACATCAAATACGACAAATATGACATCAAAATATAATTGGTCTTAATTTTGAAATTTATTTAATGTTTTTACAATAAAACTTATTAATATTGATTTAAAAGTAATTATATAACTTCCAACGTAAGTTACTAAAAGGTGTATTATTTTATTAAATTATTGAATCAATGTATTAATGGTTACATGTCTAATTTTTTTTTCATTAAAAAATCATAACTTTATTTCGAGAGGGAAAAATGCTAGATTTTGCATATGTGCAAGGCATTTATAATTGGTATAAACAGAGTGTGAGTAGTTATTTAAAACATCATCTTTTCTCTAAGAACTAAATTCGATAGACTAAAATGACATTAAAACTTGGTTAAGAATCATATATTGTGCATGTGATTCTTGGCAAAGTCAAACTTTCTTTGATTTCAAGCTTCTCCCAAAAACCCATACCCATATTCAACTTAAGAGCTTTTTTTGACAAAATGAATTCACCATTATGTTCAATTCATAGTGTTGGAGTCGCCTTTCTCTAAATACATGAAATGTTATACTTAAGCCCAAAAAGGTTGGATTTTGGGACTTCGTTTGTTTCATGTTTCTACCCCCTAAAATCGCAGTATCCCAATGTGCAAAATGGCGAAAACCTTCCTAATTCTAATCACCATTACTAAAAGATTAAGCTGGGATTATCATCTCTTAGTACCTCGTACCCTCGCTCTCGAGAGTTACATGTTGAACGTTTCTCAAGCCTTCGACTTGCGAAGTCGCGAAGTTGTGTTAAAGTTACCCAGGTTAGTATTAAGAACAAATCACTTTAAACCCTAGTTAGTCACTATTGTGATTTCGCGACTCGACGATTGTTTCCCCAAAGGGAAACACCTTTGTAACCCCGATCCACGAAGTCACAATTTTCTTTAATTAAGCATGGTGTTGGAGCCGCCCTTGTTTTTTAACCCGTCACAATTTTCATTTCGATGCCGGAAATCATAAGATGGTTTTCTTTTGCCCCTTCGAGAGATTGATGATCTCTAAGAGCTTGAGCGCGCAAGCAACTAAAAATTTTCTACCCTCGAAACAAGTCCTACTTTTCGTAAGAAGGTTTCTTCCTTTTTTGTTCTATTTCGGTATCTCGTAGGCCGTAGACTATAACTCATAAATTCACACGTCCTGAGTCCCGAAACGACGAATTCGTTTTAAATTTTCACTCAAGACAATGACTAGGGTACAATTTTTGACTCATGATTAGACGTCGTCGGGGTTTCGCGCCTCGACATTCGCCGAACCCAAATTTTTATTTTTATAGCCTCGAGGGCCGAGAACGCGAGGCCTTTTCGGGATAACCCTGATCAAGGATTAAAGGCGGAAAGGCTAACCATGGTTAAAGTTGTTCTCGGTGCTTCGCCACTTGGCACTATCTTTTTCGAAAGTTGTGGCATCTAAATCCCGACTCACGAAGTCACGATGTAATTACAACATGATTAATTAATCACTTAAGCCAATATTACCCTCCCCTTAACTAAGTCTTGTTATCACAGTCTCGCGGTTTTGCAACTCGGCGTATAAACCTCCCAGAAACTTATCTTCGAAGTTCCGAGTTGTGATATGGCGAATAAAATGATTATAAAATTAATTATACCCAAATCATGATTACCTTTAATTAAACCTAATTCGATCCTCGCGGTCTCGGGAGTTGGAGACTCAAAATGTTAAAAGAAAATCCATGATATAACGAATAGCGATAAATGGATTAACGTTGGCAAGATTGGATTAATTAAGCTAAAGCAATATATATCCCACTTCTCGAGGCTTACACGTTTCTCGAGGAAGCTTTTTCTCTCCATACTCCAACCGACTGTTAAACCACCGGAAATTTATGACATTTATGGAGAAATAGGGTAAATATACACATGTAGGATCGGATTTTATGCAATAAATTTATTTCTAATTACGATTTGATAGGATTATTTTGAAAAGTACCAAGTTTTCAAATATATGTAAGAGTTTCATTTCATTATAACGAACGTATGTCATAAGCACACAAAGCTCATCACTTCTGAGTAAACTAATTTATGTATGTATACGCAGTTCTATCGCAGAAGAGATAAAACACAAGCTTTAGCTATGGCTCCGCGGAAAGCAGCAAAGGCGAATGTTGAGGTCGCGGAACAAGGCCCAGGCAATGTCTCCGACACTTCACCCTGAAGTGTCGACTCTGTCCCCAACTGGTCATTTGTTTCAGACATTCTGCAATCAGAATTGGTGGATTATTCAGACGACTCCGACGGCAACGAAAAAGATGATCTAAACACCAAATACAAAATAGTCGTCCAGTCTAAAATGCATAGAGTAGCAGCCCGGCCACGGTTGCTTCCTTATTATGACATGGTCCGGTGGGCGTTGGATCATGTAGACGTGCCGACCAGGACTATCATGAATGAGCAGAGAGTCACTATATGGACTTTTAGACCTAAGCATCTGCAAACCATGTACAAGCTACCTGCGACTTCCGAGTACACATATGGCGCTGAGTTCCTGGAGGAATTCAAGGAGAAGGAGTGCACTCAATATGATAAAACCATGTCTGGTTTGATAAAGGATTGGGTTTCGCACACCGCGAAGTTCAGAGCTAATGACCAAGGTGTTTATTCAATCGCTTCGTTGGAACCGCATTATAAATATGTGGCCATGATGACATGTCGTCTATATGGGAGAGAGGACACATCAGATTTTTACCTAGCGTGGGTGCCTCTTATGTTCCGAGTCACAGAAGGTTGCTCTTTTAACTGGGCAAGGATGCTTTCGGATAGCTTGGCCAATCGGGTCACAGAGTATCGGGAGCAGAAGGAGAGTGGGAAGGCGTCATCGTTCTTCATGTCTGCATACATCATGGATGCAATCTGTTCTATGACACCATTTCCATTAACGAGTTGGGGCTGGACTCCGGTCGAAGACAAACCCATACATGTATACCATGAAAAGCTATGGGAGAACAAAGCAGAAAAGTTCACATATGAAATTTTTAACTGGGTGATGGTGCCCCTGCATATCACCATTTTTTGTCACCCACCACCTCGTATCTCAGACATCATTGCAACAAATCTGAGTAGCATAGTGGACTGGTACGTGGAGGTAGAGTTTTCGTACTTCCGAGTTTTCGGGGCTTCTGTTCCCCCTCATGCGCTTCCATTGTTCATTCTTGACAAGCTGGCTTGTCGCGAGGTCGCCCGACAGATGGTAATTGGTGTGGTGAGTAAAGAACTCAAAGGGTACTCAAAGAAGGTATAGTCGTCTTTTCCCATTCGGCTGAATTCTTATTCTTTATTATATTTCGGGCATGCCAAAGCTGAGGCTGCAGCCCTGGAAGACCTAAGTTTGGTCTCCATCGAATATAAGAAACATGATCCACAGAGGGTTGTGAGCAACCATTTAGCTAATTTTGGGCTCAAGAGATTTTAGCATGAGAATTCACCCCCGGATGACGTTTTTCGAGGGGCGAGGTCTTATGAAGAAGTTCTAGCCCGGATCCAATCCTTAGCACCCGAAGACACAACCGCTGTATTGAGATTCCAGGAGCATAGACGAAGCTGTCTCCCCGCTGTGTTGCGAGGTGACAGTCTGGGTGTTTCCAAGACGAAATAGAAGGATGCTGAAGGTCCTGAAGTTGCAACTCCTAACCCTGGAAAACACCAGGGCGAGGAGGAACAAACGAGGAATCCCGAAGAAGAGGTAAAGACTCCAGACCCGCCAAGGAAACAGAATCCGGAGACCGAGATAAAGACTCCAGGACCGCCAAAGCAGCAAAGTCCTGTCGATACTCCAGGAAAATCAGCAAAACAAATCGAAGAACCCATCACCTCGGTCAAATGTCGGTGAGGGATGGATATTTGATGAAGAACTGAGGCCCATAAGAGCAGAAGAACTCCCTCCAAATGAGTTTTTCTTTGATAAGAAGAGGAAGGATGTAGTGAAAAGAGAGTTCTATCAAGAAGGAGGGTCTACTACGAAAAAGTATAAAATCATGACTGATGGAAAAGATAAAAAGAACGAGCAATTTGCCACTGAAATCACAGGAATGCTAGGAGCGTATGCCTCGGAAAATCAGTTCTTGGTCGGACTTTTGAAGAACCAACTCAAAAGAAAAAATCGGCTAATCAGGAATCTTGAAGTCAGATTGGCCACAACCGCTGAGAATGCTAAAGGTCAGACAAGCGTAGAAATAGAACAGGCCAGAGTGGCCGAAAAAAATGAAATAGAGGTGCTCAAGGCTAAGCTTGAGCAAGCACAGTCGGTGGTCCGAGATGGTCGAGTGCAGGCGAGCCAACAGAGGAGTCTGATTGAACAACTGCAGGCTCGGGTAGAGATCGCCGAGAGAAGAATGATAGACATCGGGATATTCAAATCCCAAGCTAGCGAGATTCAGAGAAGAATCTTTTCAGCACAATAGAATTTGCTCGCCAAGGTGGGAACGATCTGGGAAAACTGTCTGTTGATAAATCAGGTTTCAGAGAACCTATCGGCCAGAGAAAGGGATGCAGGAGTGGCTCGGGTCGCCTTCCAGGAGGCGATAATAGCCATGAACAACCGGGTTTCGGCGGGTACTCCCAGGTTAACCATTTTGGAGCAAACCCGGGGGAATATTCTGTTGAAGGATTGGGAGCACAACATCGCCTTGGGCAGGGAACAAACCCAAAAGGTAACCAACTCCCTCGAAGAAGCTTTTAATTCTATAGATGGCAAGCTGCTGGGCATTGACAATGGAGGAAATATAGAAGCATTGATGCAAATGAATATGGAACAGATCTCACTTGATCTGAAAGATAAGGAAGAAAGATATTTGACTAACATCTCTCAGATGAATATGGTGAACATAGTCCAAGTTGATAAGTACATGATCAAACCCAACGTGCAACTAAGTTCCCTCGACATCATCGACTCACAAATGAAAGACAAGTTGCAGCAATTAGCCTGAGAATGTTACTTCGTCGAGGCCAGCTATCAAGCAGAACCATCACGACTCATATCCCAGCTAGTGGAAAGATGCATCGCCTGCACTGAGTCCGCACGATGGCAAACACCTGGCACCAAGTGAAGACGGAGTAGGCGAAATGGAGCGATTTCTGTCTTCTCGGTCATAACCAAAATTTTGAGACTGTTGAGATTCTATCCGTTTTGTAAAAATTGTATAAATATATCCCAGAAACAAATGAACAGGGCTGGACCTTTTTGAGTCGTTTGTAATAGAGTTTTTACATTGTGAGTTAATACAAGCAGATCTGGAGATTCTCAATTCCGTCACTTCTGTATTACAAGTTTTCTTCTCTGTATCTCATTTTTTCATTTCAATTCATATTCATAATTGATGTGCTTCGTTATACTTTAGTACGACCACTACTATAACGAATGAATTTGGGTTTTCTGTAATTGTTTATTGTCTTTCCTCTGCACCAGCTATCAGCGGTGTAAGACCAATCTGCATTTTCAGAATTCTACATGTATTCTTTGTTACATCAGTTATTTCCTCACTAATTTCCTCTTATGTTATATGTGAGATCTCTCTTTGACAGGAGCCTTGCGTAATATACAGCTAAATGTTTTTCTCTCACTTCACACCTTTTATTAAAATATAATACAGTTATGGGAACGAGCCTTAGATTTGCATCCACTTGTTATTTCTGCAATCGTAAGTCCTCTTTATGCGACAAACTGAGACAACACTTAATCGCTTTTAAAGTTTTTTCTACCATTCCTGTTCCTCCATGACAGTTCATGTACCAACCCAACCTAATGTTGACCCCAGACTACTGAATCAAACACATATTGCCTTAAACCTCTTCGACACTATTCTTAAAATGAAAACTAACCAGGCCGAACTTGAACGATCATGGATAGCCATTGAACAAGACATAACTACCCAGGAACAGTTGGAAGCTAGACAGTGCCAACATAGAAATCTTCCCTAGTTTCCCTTACCAAAGGTTTACTCTTCCTTTTTCCACACCTATTACCCACTTTTGGATGCCTTGACACTGTACTTTCAAGCCTTAAGCACAGACTCAGGAACAACACATGGATTAATTAAAGGCTTAAGTCAAATCACTTTTAATCAATTAAATCGCACCATCGCAATTTCGGGTTTTTAAGGTTCAATGGCTAGGAGCGAAAACACCCAATGTGGTGAACGTTGAAAAGGGGATTAACAAAGTAAGTGCACTAAGTTGAAAGAACTAAACCAGATTAATTAGTACCTTAAACAAACTTTAACACACACGGTTTACGGATGAAGTTTTGAATGATTCTACATTTTTCAATGTTACGAATCGTCAAGCATTTATGGCATTTATTTGAATTGCAGTGAGGTGACAGATGGTAAGATCTCGTTTTTATTGCTAAATATTTCTATTAAGCGATTTGACCGTTCTGTTGGCAAGGACACACATGGACTTAAATGATCAAGATAGAGAGTTTTCCTTCACTATTTCAATTTTCATTTCTATTTGCACGCAGAGCCATTTCACCAGGATAACTTCTGTTTGTGTTTTCAATTTTTTCAATAGGAGATCCAGTTGCAGGTTTCTCTATCATGGCTCCACGAAAAGCACCCAAGGCAGCTGTTGAGAGTTCAGGTCAGGGTTTAGATGTTGTTTCTGATACCTCACCCTTAAGTATTAATTTTGTCAAGACATGGTCATACGTTTCCAACATTCTGCAATCCGAGTCGGTAAACTATTTGGATGATTCTAGCGACAACGAGAAGGATGACTTGTCAACCAAATACAAAATCGTCGCTCAAGCAAAGATGCACAAAATAATGGCGAGGCCCCAACTTCTTCCCTATTGTGATATGATCATGTGCGCGCTGGACCATGTGGACATCCCGACCAGGACGATTATCAGTGAACAAAAGGTAACGATGGGGACTTTCAGACCAGAACATTTGCGGGCAATGTATAAATTGTCACCCACACCGAACCTTACTCACAATGCCGAATTTATAGAAGGTTTCAAGAAGAAGGAGTGCAAGCAGTATGAAAAATGTTTATCCTATCTGATCAAAGATTGGGTCTCACACCCCACAAAATTCAGGGTTGATACTCACATAATCTATTCAATCTCTTCCTTGGAGACACAAGTCAAGTATATAGCGATGATGGCCTGCAGGTTGTATGGGAAGGAGGACACTACCCATTTTTTCCTGGGTACAACTTATTCATACAGTTGTTGAGGGTTTCTCCTTTGACTGGGCCAAACTATTGTTTGACAATCTATCCAGTCGAATTACCGAATATCAAGCACAGAGGGCGAGTAAGAAAGCAACTTTGTTCTTTATGTCTACTTACAGCATGGATTCTATTTTCTTCATGACACCCTTCCCACTAATGAACTGGAACTGAGCTCCATCTAATACATATCCTATTCATGTCTACCACTCAAAGCTTTGGGAGGATAAAGCCAAAGAATTCATCTATGAGATATTAAATTGGGTAATGGTGCCATTGCATGTCGCCATCTTTGGTCAATCGCCTCCCAGGATTTCGATAGCATCACAACCAACCTGAGTAGCGTGGCATATTGGTATATAGAGGCAGAATTTTCATATATCATGGTTTTTGGCACCTCTGTTCCTCCATATTCTCTACCTCTATTCTTGCCAGATAAGCTATTGTGTCGCAAGATTGCCAGATAGACTGTGCTTGACGAAATAAGAAAAGAGCTCAAAGGAGTATAAAAAAGGGTATGGACACCCTTCCCCATTCATATTGGTGCATATTCCTTGTTAGATTTTGGCCATGCCAATGCCAAGGCTACAACTTTAGAAGAAATGAAGCTGGTGGATATTGAGTTCAAGAAGCACGACCCTAATAAGGTTGTGAGCAATCACCTGGCAAGTTGTGGCTTTAAGAGATATGAACACGAGGATTCCCCTCATGATGAAATATTTCGGGGTGTGAGGTCCTACTCTGAAGTTCTAAGTTGGATTCAAGCCTTGTCACCCAGAGATATGGCCGATTTCCTTAAATTCCAGGAGCACCGGTGGAGTTGTCTCCCCCAGGTTTTACAGGGTGAAACCCCAAAGCTTCTGGTTACACAGCAGACGGAAGCCAAAGGTTCAAAGGACTCAAGTCCTAACAAGGAGAAGAACCAAGAGGAAACAAGGGAGGTTGTAACCTCAGAGCGAGGAGATGAAATCCCCTACCAACAGGAAGGAAACCCCTAAAAGGGTATGCCGGGAAAGCAGGTCCAAGGTCAAGCAGAGATACCCTCGCAAGGGTCGGGTGACTCACTATCTCTCATGTCAAACAAGCTAGCCATAGATTCTACCCTGAAACAACCATTCAATGAAATTGGTAGTCCCATTTCTTTTATCACACCCTTACAGTTCACAAAGAGGAACCCCGATGTGGGATGGATTTTCGGTGAAGAACTAATGCCCATTTCAGTCAAAGAATTACCCTCTAATTAATTTTTCTTTGATAAGAAAAGGAAGGTTGTAGTGAAGCAAGAATCATATCAAAAAGTGAGCGTAGTTGCTAAAATATTTAGAATCTTGACAGAAGGAAAGGTCATAGGGGAGGAGGAATTCGCCGATGAGACAGCAGGAACATTGGGGGCTTATGCTACAGCTAACCAGTACTCCATGGGAACCTTGAAGGCATAGTTGAAGAGAAAGAACCTCTTAATCGGCAAGTTGGAAGCTAGGGTGGCTACGGTGGAAGAAAACGCTAGGGATGAGGTGAGAAGATGCCTCGAGCAGGCTAGAATAGCTGATCTACAGGAGATCGAGAAGCTTAGATCCAACTTCAAGTTGGTGCGCTAGTCAGTGCAAGTAAGCCAAACACAGGTAAGCCAGGAGGAGCAACAAATAATACAGTTACAGTTGAAGTTGGATGTCGCCGAGAATCAGGTTTTAGACATAAAAAATTTCAAATCCCAAGCTGTCGAAATCTGACAGAAGGAATTAACGGCTCAACAAGACTTGCTTGTAAAAGTGGGAACCATTCAAAACCACTTTCAGACGATAGATCAAGTGTTAGAAAATATTTATTTGAGAGAAAGAGAATTCGGGGTAGCTTGGGTTGCTTTCCAGGACACTGTTATAGCTACGGTGAAGATAGAGATGGTCAACAGCTCCAAATTATCCATCACAGAAAAAACTAGAGGGAATATCTTGCTGAAGGTCTTGGAGCAGAATATATCAGAAAGAAGGGAGAGAGCTAAAGAGGTGATGAATTATTGTGAGGAAACATTCGCCTTGAAAAATAAAAGTTTGTTAGACCTTGATATGGAAGGAAGTGTTGGGACATTGGGAAAAATCAATATAGATAAACACCTGTTGGACATCAAAGAAAATGTGGAGAAGGCGCAAATGAAGATATCTCAAATAAGCCAGGTTGATATGGTCCAAGTGGACAAATGGCTAGTACAACCAAGTTTACAATTATGCTCTATCATCACGGAAGACCGACAAGTAGAGAAAAGGTTTCCACAGTTGGCGAAGAGTTGTTACACCTTTGAGGCAAGCAACCAAGCAGAGCCTTCCAAGTTGATAGCCCAGTTGGTTGAAAGGTGTGTCATTTGCATTGAGCAGGTGAAGGGGCAGGTTTCTGGTGCTAAATAATGACAGATGTCAACCCGTTCTATTTCTGGAGCTAGAAGAGAAGAGAAAGGAAGGTGCTTCGCCCTTACGAGGGAAGACAAAAGATGAGGAGATGAAATGCTCCATTTTTTCATTTGTAACTGACAAGTTTCCAGAACGATCGGAATTCTAAATGTTTAGAAGTTTGTTTAAATATACATTTAGGAAGAGACAAGAGGGGCTTTTCATTTGGATATTGTAATAGAGAAAATTCTTTTTAGCCAAGATTAATACAAAGCAAATTGAAGACTCCATATTCCATCAAGATTGAGTTATGTGTTTTCCTCTGTTATTTCATACTTCATGTCATTTTTGACATATATATGTCTTTGATGAATGTTTTAGCTGCAATTTAGTATAACTTCTACTATGGTGATCAGGTTCTAGTTATCTAGTTATTTACAATTTTTCCTCTGTATCGGCTACTAGCAGGTACAAGACCTGTGAATTACTTAGATCTCTACATTTTATGCTTTCATCAAGGTATCTCTTTCTTTTCTTCTTCTGCTACAACGTGGGATTCCTTTGAAATTGATGCCCCACATTATTGACAGCTCTATGTTTTTCTTTTGTTTTCACACTTGGTTTCAGATTTTAATTTAGTTACGGAAAATTTCCTTCGATTTTGTTAAACCCTTGATTAGCTTCACCGAATTTTCCTCATATAATCTAAAATTGAAATAAGCACTTTAAAACATCAACCCTTTTTTAAAGCTTTGTTTTTCCTATGAATGTACCCATCATAAGGCATCCCAACATCGAACCCATCCTATCGGATCAAACCGGCATTGCTTTGAATCTTTTTGATATCATACTTAAGACTTCCATCACCCGGACAGATCTCAAACGTTCTTGTGCTGCCATCGAATGAGATATTAGCATTCAAGAATATTTGGAAGCTAGACAAAGACCACTCAGAAATCAGCCATATCTTCTTTCCCCAAAGTTGTTTTTTCCCCTTTTTATCACTCACTCACTTTGGATTCTTAGACTCTATACTTTATAGCCTTAAGTGTAGACTCTAGAACAACATCTTTCTAGTGCCATTGCCTGGGACGAAGAATCGTAGTCACTTTCTCCTGAGAAAACGACATTTCCAAGTTTCTTTTTTTGATAGTGAACAACTTGTTAAGGTTAAACCTTCATCATTCACTTAGTGACTCCACTCTTAAGTAAGCTGGCATCCTTTCAAAAGAACACCTGACAAAACCCAAATGCCAAATAGATAGTGCCAGTTTCTGACCCTGAAAAAATACTAAGACCAAGGGTTTTTTTAAAACAAAACGTTGTTTCCTACCAACCCAAGTCTAATCAGTCTAAAGATAAGACCTTTTTTCGAACCTTCACCCTCGCAAGAACTTTCTCTTAGGAAAATATTGGATAGTGTTGTCGAAGCCAAGACCCTAAAGTCCGAGAAACTCCTACCCGAGATCAAGATCGAGACCTCTCTGACTACCTCTTACGTTTGTAGGGGCGACATGCTTGCCGTAAATATCATCCCTATTGATATCCCATCGATTCTCAATATAAACCCCTCTGTCACTCAAGGCCTTGAAGAAGTTTCCACATACATGGATTTGACACTTGTGGGTTCTCCCATTTACATATCCTGCAAGTCGGAGGAGCCGAGTCCTTGTACACCTTCTTCCTCTTTTTCAAATTTCACCTCCCCTAGTAAAACGTTTCTCAAATTTTCCCCTTTCCACCCCAAGGAAGCCAGAGAGTCGTTATACATCTTCGCCAACCCTCTTTATAATGCATCGATTTCCTCTCCTAGGTTTTCCATGGCCACCACCACTGGAGGAGCAGGGGGAATAGGAGGTCAAGGCCAACTATTGCCTCCCATGGTTTTCACCAAAGTAGCTGCTAGATACGCCCCCTTGGTCCTTCCAGTACCTCTCCATGATTTACCCGAAAACTATATGAAAAAATTATCCAAGTTCACAGGAGAAGGGGATCTCACTGCAGTTGAGCATATCAACTTTTTTGATCAATTTGTTGATATTCTAGGTCTCGAGCATGAGGATGTGTATTCCCGTTTGTTTGTCCAAACCTTTGAGGGACAGGTAAGAACTTGGTTTCAGAGCCTGCCCCCAGGTTCAATCATATCCTACAATGCGCTAGAAGACCTCTTTCTCGAACAATGGGGTGAAAGAAAGGATCATTTATACTATTTGACCAAGTTTGGGTCTTTAAAGAAAAAGGGATTTGAAACTGTTATGGAATTTATCCAAAGGTTTAACAAGTTGTACAATAAGATCCTTCTTGAAGTTAAACTATCCCAACCCGCAGCCAAAGTAACTTTCACAGGAGCCTTTGAACCCGATTTTGCTCTACTTTTAAGAGAAAGGAGAGGGGCCAACCTAACCCGAATGCAAGATGACGCTGTGGAAATTGAGTCAAACATGATGGATTCGGGGAAATTAAAAACAAAAATCGAGACGGAAAACTAGACATCTTAGAAAACAAGTAGGTCTGTCTGGATCTGGAAGATCCTCAAATGACAAAATGGATGACATGACTAGGATAATAAAAGAACTATCAAACAAAATATTGAGAATGGAGCTAGATCAATCCAAATCTGATCGATTCGTTAAGAGAGAATTCGGGAGAAATCTCAATCCTCAGTTTCAACCAAGAAAAATTAAAAATGAAGACCAAAAGATCCAAACACCTCTAAAAAATGAAAATTTTATTGGAGGAAATGATATGCAAGAGTTCAAAGACTTGGAAGAACATGTAAACAACTTAGGCAATGACTTTATACAACCTCACTTGACGAAAGAAGATTATGAGAAGTCCCTGAACACTAAACAATCATCGGTTGAAGACAATAACCTAAACAATGTTGATGATCCTGCTTATCAAGGAATGTCTGACACCATAATGGTCGAGCTCCAACACAAATACAATCTGAGGCCCAAAAAAAAACCTGTATCGACTGCACAACCCAAGAAAATTTTGCCTAGGGGCAAAACATAAGAACTCATCTAGAAAGATACCAAGATGCGAAATAACAAAGGGGTAGACTCGCAAAATACCAACGTAAAAGAGGCCGAAACCCAGGTGAGAAGAACTAAGGAAGTTGAAACGTGGACACCCGAAACCAGAAACGCTGAAAATAAAACAGTGCTACTAAATAAAATGGATAAGAAAGAGTCTGATTTTTCAGCCAAGGAAACAGATAAAATCACGAGAGGTTTCTACCTAGAAAGCGAGATAAAAAAGATCAAGATACCAATACCTTTGGTCGAGTTGGCGAAGAATCATGTGTACCAAAAACAAATAACCAAGATGATAATTTTTTTAGACCTAGAGAGTCGGTCTGATGTGATAAATATGGAAGATGACAAGCCTAATATCACTTTTGGTCCACATTTTGAAGGTGCCATAGATATCGTCACCCCCTTCTATATTACCCTAAAAGTGCATGATCGACAGTTGCATAATTGCATGCTGGACTCTGGGGCCTCTCATAATGTAATGCCCAAATATATTATGGATAGACTAGGCCTCGAAGTCACCAGACCCTATGGAGATCTTTACTCTTTCGATTCAAGGAGAGTTAAGTGCATGGGCATGATCAAAGATTTAATAGATACCCTCACCCAGATTTCGATGAAAAATTTCCTAATGGATGTAGTTGTCACTAATATAACCCTGAAGTATGGTTTACTATTATCTAGATCTTGGGGAGACAAGATCTGGGGATCCCTCTAGCTGGATATGACCTACACCACAATCCTTGTTTTTGGTGGACAGTTCACACAGTTATACAGGGAAACACAGTTGGCATATACGGTAAGTGATCCTCATAATCCTAACAATTACTCTGTTTACATCACCGATCAAGACCTGAGAAATTGTATTCTGTCCTTTGACGATACTGAAGATAATTGTACAGAAGAAAGTTACATCGATGAAAACAAAACCGAAAAGACAACTAAAAATGTGTACAACACGGGAACTTGGAAAATGTTCTTTGATGGTGCTTCATCATGTGAAGGAGCAGGTGCAGGAGTGATTTTTGTAGCACCTAAAAATGAATTTGTCATTCCCTTCGCTTACAGGCTATAGTGGGATGTAGACTACACAAACAATGTTTGTGAATATGAATCTCTTGTCTTGGGACTTGAAGTTGTCAAGAAGCTAAACATAAAGAACTTAGAGGTCTATGGAGATGCTGAACTGATAGTGAAGCAGGTAAATCGACAGTACCAAGCCAAGCACCCAAAACTGAGATCCTATAGAAATTGTGCCTAGGATCTAATGGAAAATTTATTTTCATTAGTAAAGGTTCATTTCATCTCACGAGTCGAAAACCAGCAGGTCGATTCACTGGCCAAAGCAGCTTCAAATTTTTCACCCCCTACTGCTTTCAAATTAAAATACCACATAGAGGCAAGGCACAAACCATCCATACCAAACAACATACAACACTAACAGGTTTTCGAATATGATGAACATATTAGAAAGTTCTTGGAAATGGTGGATGATTTCTCTGAAACCCACATTGACCAGGAAAACCAAAACGATCATACCTGGACTATGCAGGAAGGGGAGGAACCTCAGGAATTCTGAGAAAAAATTTCAAATCATCACCTGCTAGTGTTAAAAAGTAATCAGATCCCTAAGGGCCTGATACCTCTGGAAAGGTTGTTTGATCAAAATGACATGCCTCTGAAGTCCACCTTGCAGCCCCAACTAGAGGAGGTCGAATAATGTGATGTGGACACCACCAAAGAGCCTAGGATAGTGAAGTTATCAAAGTACCTTCCTCCTGAAATAAAAAGCAAGTATACAGACTTACTCAGGCGGTATAAAGATGTCTTTGCATGGTCTTACGATGAGCTCAGAACCTATGATACCTCTTTGACCGAGCACAAGATACCTTTGAAACCTGTTGTTAAACCCTTTAGACAGAAGCTCAGACAAATCAACCCCATTTTACTGCCTGTGGTCAAAAAAGAAGTGAAAAATATTTTAGATGCAAAAATAATTGTACCTCTCAGGTACTCTGACTGGGTGGCGAACTTAGTCTTGGTTAGGAAGAAAAGTGGGGAGATCAGGCTGTGCATAGACTTTAGAAATATAAACAAGTCCTCTCTCAAATATAATTATCCTCTACTCAAAATGGATCACATTTTGGAAAAAGTAGTCGGGGAAAATAGGATGTCGATGATCGATGGGTTTTTTGGTTACAATCAAATTGCTGTCAACGAGCATGATAAAGAAAAAACAACTTTCACCACCCCTTGGGGCACATTTATGTATGAAAAAATGCCTTTTGGTATGATGAATGCAGGTGCTTCCTTCCAGTGCACTATGGATATCTCTTTCATTGGTGAAAGAGATAAATTCGTAGTTATCTACCTCGACGAGATGACTATCTTCTCTAAATCTGACGAAGACCATCTGTTACATCTGAAGAAAACATTTGAAAAATGAAAAAAAATTGGTTTGTATTTAAACCCCAAGAAGTATCACTTCACGATGCAAGAAGGTAAAATCTTGGGCCAAATTGTGTCTTGGGACAGAATTAAAATCGACCCTAAAAGGGTAGAAGCTATAGACACCATAAATATTCCTAGAAATATAAAATAAATTCAGTCATTTTTAGGAAAAATATTTTTTTTGAGAATATTTATCCCAAACTTTGTTGAAATCGTGAAGTTGATCAAAAATATGCTCAAGGAGAACAACGAAGTGAAATGGACGATAGAAGCTAAAGCATCATTTGCATGCATCAAGAAATTTATTAGCGAAGTGCCCATACTGGCAAGCCCTAATTACCTAAAGGATTTCCTGATTTTCTTGTTCGCTTCCGAACACATAGTGGCGGTAGTACTTCTCTAGAAGAATGAAGAGGGTTTCGAGCAACCAATAGCCTTTTTTAGTAAAATTTTTAGAGATGCTGAACTAAGATACAATATAATAGAGAGACAAGTGTATGCTATGGTTAAGGCACTGAAGGATTTTAGAACTTACGTGCTACACTCCAAGGTAATTGCATATGTTCCCACCAGTTCTGTGAAGGATATATTGGTTCAACCTGACAGTGATGGAAAGAGGGGTCGGTGGCTTGCAAAAATTCAAGAGTTTGACCTAGAGGTAAAACCGACGAAACTAGTGAAAGGACAAGGTATGGCTAAGCTCTTGGTGGAATCAAATTTCAGAGCACTCGGAATAAATAACCTGCAAGCATACGAAGGACATGGGGACATAAACGAGCCTGATGACCAAATAGCTATATCTAGAATTGAAGAGAATTTTTCCTTATCGGATTGGTATAAAGATATAGTGTCCTACCTACTGACCTAAAATGCCCTAGCGATTTGTCTCCAGCTAAATCCAGGACACTAAAGCTGCATGCGGTGAAGTACTATATATCTGAAAGTCAACTGTACTGGAAGGACCCATTAGGATTCCTACTAGATTGTTTGGTAGAATCAGAAACAGAGGGGGTCATAAACGAATTCCACGAAGGAGTGTGCGAAGGGCATCATGCCTGGAGGGCAACAACTTATAAAATCCTGAGGGCAGGATATTATTCACCTAAACTATTCTCAGATATCAATGCCAAAGTCAGAGCCTGTAACCCTTGCCAGTTGTTCGCAAGAAAACAGAAGCTCCCAGTGCTACCTCTAGTTCCTTTCAAAACCAAAGCCCCTTTTCAATAATGGGGGTTAGATTTTATAGGCGAAATCAACCCACATTCTAGTGCTCAACAAAAATGGATCCTCACTGCCACAAATTATTTCACCAAATGGGTGGAGGATATTCCGACTAGAAAGGTGACCGATTCGGTGGTGATAGATTTCCTGGAAGAGAGCATACTTTCCAGATTTGGCTGTCCCCGAAAGATAGTAATGGATAATTCCTAGGCATTCAAGTCTATGTCAATGGTCATCTTTTTCCAAAAATATAACATTGTATTGGGCCACTCCACAACATATTACTCTCAAGGTAATGGGTTAGCCGAATCATCAAATAAAAGTTTAATTACCATAATTAAGAAGTTGATGGGAAAAAACAAAAGATATTGGCATGTACACTTGAAGTACGCTTTATGGGAAAATTAGATAGGTACGAAGAAATCCATTGGTACTTCTCCTTTCCAAATGGTATATGGGGCTGATGTGGTATTATCTATAAATCTAGCGCTCCCTGTAATGAAGCTCTGACAAGATGACAAAGAAGAACCAAACCACGTCACAAGAAGAATAAATCAGTTGATTGAGGTCCAACAACGCAGGACCGAGGTGGACGAAAGGATGCAGAAATACCAAGACAACATGAAAGCGTTGTTCGATCATAAAGCCAAAAACAAAGATTTCCTCCCCAATGATTTGGTTTTGAAATGGGATGCTCGGAGGGAAGATTCGGAAAAACATGGTAAATTTGATCATATCTGGTACGGACCATTCAAGGTCTCAGCTTTTGAAGGGAAGAATTCATTTATGTTAGAGAATTTGTATGGTAAAACCCTTAGCGCCCCTTGAACGTTTCTCAAGCCTTCGACTTGCGAAGTCGTGAAGTTGTGTTAAAGTTACCCAGGTTAGTATCAAGAACAAATCACTTTAAACCCTAGTTAGTCACTATCGTCATTTCGTAACTCGACAATTGTTTCCCCAAAGGGAATCACCTTTGTAACCCCGATCCAGGAAGTCACAATTTTCTTTAATTAAGCATGGATTAATTAAAGGCTTAAGTCAAATCACTTTTAATCAATTAAATTGCACCATCACAATTTCGGGTTTTTAAGGTTCAGTGGCTAGGAGCGAAAACACCCAATGTGGCGAACGCCGAAAAGTGGATTAGCAACTAAGTGCACTAAATTGAAAGAAATAAACCTGATTAATTAGTGCCTTAAACAAACTTTAACACACACAGTTTATGGATGAAGTTTTGAATGATTCTGCGTTTTTCAATGTTATGAATCGTCAAGCATTTATGGCATTTATTTGAATTGCAGTGAGGTGATGGATGGTAAGACCTCGTTTTTACTTCTAAATCTTTCTATTAAGTGACTTGACCATTCTGATGGCAAGGACACACACGGGCTTAAATGATCAAGATAGAGATTTTTTCCTTCATTATTTCAGTTCTCATTTCTATTTGCGCGCAGAGCCATTTCACCAGGATAACTTCTGTTTGTGTTTTCAATTTTTCAGATAGAAGATCCAGTTGCAGGTTTCTCTATCATGGTTCCACGAAAAGTGCCCAAGGAAGTTGCCGAGAGTTCAGGTCAGGGTTCAGACATTTTTTCCGATACCTCGCCCCAAAGTATTAATTCTATCAAGACATGGTCATACGTGTCCAACATTCTGCAATCCAAGTCAGTAAGTTGTTCGGATGATTCTAGCGATAACGAGAAGGATGACTTGTCAACCAAATACAAAATTGTCGCTCAAGTAGAGATGCACAAAATAGCGGTGAGGCCCCAACTTCTTCCCTATTGTGATATGATCAGGTGGGCACTAGACCACGTGGACATCCTAATCATGATGATTATCAGTGAGCAGAAGGTAATGATTGGGACCTTCAGACTAGAACATTTTCAAGAAATGTATAAATTGTCACCCACACCGAACCTTACTCACAATGCCGAATTTCTAGAAGGTTTCAAGAAGAAGGAGTGCGAGCAGTATGCACAAATTTTATTCGATCTGATCAAAGATTGGGTCTCACACCCCACAAAATTCAGGACTGATACTCACATAATCTATTCAATCTCTTCCTTGGAGCCACAATTCAAGTATATAGCGATGATGGTTTGCAGGTTGTATGGGAAGGAGGACACTACCCATTTGTTTCTCCCATGGGTACTGCTTATTCATACAGTTGCTGAGGGTTTCTCCTTCGACTGGGCCAAACTATTGTCTGACAGTTTGACCAGTCGAATTATCAAATATCGAGCACAGAGGGTGAGTAAGAAAGAAACTTCATTCTTTATGTTTTCTTACATCATGGATGCTATCTACTTCATGACACCCTTCCCACTAATGAACTGGAGTTGGGCTCCATCTAATACAAAGCCTATTCATGTCTACCACTCAAATCTTTGGGAGGATAAAGCCAAAGAATTCATCTACTATATATTCAACTAGGTAATGGTGCCATTGCATGTCGCCATCTTCAGCCAGCCGCCTCCCAGGATTTTGGATAGCATCACGACCAATCTGATTAGCATGGAAGATTGGTAGATAGAGTCATAATTTTCATATATAAGGGTTTTCAACACCTCTGTTCCTCCATATGCTCTACTACTATTCTTTTCAGATAAGCTATTGTGTCCTAAGATCGCCAGACAGACTGTGCTCAGTGGAATAAGCAAAGAGCTCAAAGGAGTATCAAAAAAGGTATAGCCACCCTTCCCCATTCATATTGGTGCATATTCCTTTTTAGATTTTGGCCATGGAAAATCTGAGGCTATGGCTTTAGAAGAAATGAAGATGGTGGATATTGAGTTCAATAAGCACAACCCTAATAAGGTTGTGAGCAATCACCTGACGATTTTTGGCTTGAATAGATATGAACAGGAGGATTCCCCTCATGATGAAATATTCTGGGGTGCGAGGTCCTACTCTGAAGTCCTAAGTCAGATTCAAGCCCTGCCACCCAAAGATATGGTTGATTTCCTTAAATTCTAGGAGCACTAGTGGAGTTGTCTCTCCTAGGTTTTACAGGGTGAAACCCCAAAGATTTTGGTTACACATCAAACGAAATCCAAAGGTTCAAAGGACTCGAGTCATAACAAGGAAAATAAAAAAGAGGAAACAGGGGAGGGTGGAACCTCAGAGCAAGGAGACGAAATCCCCTACCAACAAGAAGGAAACCCCGAAAAGGGTATGCCAGGAAAGCAGGTCCAAGGTCAAGTAGAGATACCGTTGCAAGGGTTGGGTGACTCACTATCAGTCATGTCAAACAAGCCAGCCATAGATGCTACCCCGAAACAACCATTCAATGAAATTGGTAGTCCCATTGCTTCTATCACACCCTTACAGTTCACAAAGGGGAACCCCGATGCGGGATGGATTTTCAGGGAAGAACTAACGCCCATTTCGGTCGAAGAATTACCCCCTAATGAATTTTTCTTTCATAAGAAAAGGAAGGTTGTAGTGAAGCAAGAATCATATCAAAAAGTGGGCATAGTGGCTAAAAGATTTAAAATCTTGACAGAAGAAAAGGTTGTAAGGGAGGAGGAATTCACTGATGAGATAGCAGGAACACTGGGGGCTTATGCTACAACTAACCAGTACTCCATGGGAACCTTGAAGGAATAGTTGAAGCAAAATAACCGCTTAATCGGAAAGTTAGAAGCTAGGGTGGATACGGTAGAAGAAAATGCCAGGGATGAGGTGAGAAGAAGCCTCGAGCAGGCCAGAATAGTTGATTTGTAGGAGAACGAGAAGCTTAGATCCGACCTTGAGCTGGTGCGCTAGTCGACGCAAGTAAGCTAGCAGGAACAAAATATAATACAATTACAATCGAAGTTGGATGTCATCGAGAATTAGGTTTTATACATAAAAATGTTCAGATCCCAAGCTGTCGAAATCTCACAGAAGGTATTAACAACTCAACAAGACTTTCTTGTAAAAGTGGGAACCATTCATAACCACTTTCAAATGATAGATCAAGTATTAGAAAATATTTATTTGAGAGAAAGAGAACCTGTGGCAGCTCGTGTTTCTTTCCAAGACGTTTTTATAGCTACGAAGAAGATAGAGATGGTTAGCAGCTCCAAATTATCCATCACAAAACAAACTAGAGGGAATATCTCGCTGAAGGTTTGGGAGCATAATATATAGAAAGCAGGGGGAGAGCTAAAGAGGTGATGAATTCTTGTGAGGAAATGTTTTCCTTGATAAATAAAAGTTTGTTAGACCTTGGTAAGGAAGGCAGTGCTAGGACACTGGGAAAAATCAATATAGCTAAACACCTGCTAGACATCAAAGAAAACTTGGAGAAGGAGCAAGCAGAGATATCCCAGATAAGCCAGGTTGATATGGTCCAAGTGGACAAATGGCTAGTACAACCAAGTTTACAATTATGCTCTATCATCATGGAAGACCGACAAGTAGGGAAAATGTTTCCACAGTTGGTGAAGAGTTGTTACACCTTTGAGGCAAGCAACCAAGAAGAGCCTTCCAGGTTGATATCCCAATTGGTTGAAAGGTATGCCATTTGAACTGAGTAAGAAAATGGGTAGGTTTCTGGTGCTAAATAATGACAGATGTCAACCCATTCTATTTCTGGAGTCGGAAGAGAAGAGAAAGGAAGGTGCTCCACCCTTACGAGGGAAGACAAAAGATGAGGAGATGAAACACTCCATTTTTTCATTTGTAACTAACAAGTTTCCATAACGATCAGAATTCTAAATGTTTAGAAGTTTGTTTAAATATACATTTAGGAAGAGACAAGAGGGGATTTTTGGTTGGAGATTGTAATAGAGAAAGTTCTTTTTATCCAAGATTAATACAAAGCGAATTGAAGAATCCATATTCCTTCAATATTGAGGTATGTGTTTTCCTCTATTATTTCATACTTCATGTCATTTTTTACATATACGTCTTTGATGAATGTTTTAGCTACAATTTAGTATAAATTCTACTATGGTGATCAGGTTCTAGTTATCTAGTTATTTATAGTTTTTCCTCTGTATCGGCTACTAGCAGGTACAAGACCTGTGAATTACTTAGATCTCTACATTTTATGCTTTCATCAAGGTATCTCTTTCTTTTCTTCTTCTTCTACAGCATGGGATTCCTCTGAAATTGATGCCCCACATTGTTGACAGCTCTATGTTTTTCTTTTGTTTTCTCACTCGGTTTCAGATTTTAACTCAGTTACGGAAAACGACCTTCAATTTTGTTAAACCCTTGATTGGCTTCATCGAATTTTCCTCGTATAATATAAAATTGAAATAAGCACTTTAAAACATCAACCCTTTTTTAAATCTCTGTTCTCCCCATGACTGTACCCGTTGTAAGGCAACCCAACATTGAACCTGGCCTATCAGATCAAACCAACATCGCTTTGAATATTTTTTATACCATACTTAAGACTTCCATCACCCGGACAGAGCTCAAACGTTCATGGGCCGCCATCGAACGGGATATCAACATTCAAGAATATTTGGAAGCTAGACAAAGACCACTCATAAATCAACCATAGCTTCTTTCCCCGAAGTTGTTTCTTCCCCTTTTTATCACCCACTCACTTTGGATGCTTATACTCTATACTTTATAGCCTTAAGTGTAGACTATGGAACAACACACAGTATAAATGTTTATAATACATAATTGTGAATCAAATATTGGATTCTCCACTATAAATTTTTCCTCATCTAGTTTTTCGCGATGGGCTATTCTAAAGAGCTATATTCAGAGCAAGGAAATTTGTCCATAATTAATCAACTGAATGTGGTTAGAAGATACCCTAGATTCTTCTCAGACGAGGAAAAAAGAAAAATTGACTCTCAAGTTACCCTAGATGAGATCAAGAAGGTTTTAGAAGATTTCGAAAAGTTTAAGAGTCTAGGCCCTGATGGATGGACTGTAGAATTATTCTTAGAGTTGTTCGACATTCTAGGTGAGAATTTAAGAGGGGCGGTTGAAGAGTCTAGAATAACTTGTGTGGCTACTAGTGGGTTGAATGTTGCATTCATTACTCTCATTATAAATACTGACAAGCTTGCTACTTTCTATGACTTTAGTCCTATATCACTCTGTAACTTGGTATACAAACTTATCTCTAAGATCATTAGTAATAGGATCAAACCTGCTATATCTAGTTTGATCTCAAAAGAATAGTTTGGTTTTTTGGATGGCAAGAAAATTATAGATGCTATTGGGGTAGCGCAAGAGTGCATCCACTCTATAAAACTTAAGAAAATGAAGGCTATGGTTCTTAAATTGGACTTGAAGAAGGCGTACGATCGAGTAAACTGGGACTTTCTTAGATTGGTCTTACTCCAGATTGGTCTGAGTTTGGCCTCTATTAATTGGATAATGGGTTGTGTTAGCTTTGAAAACTTCGTTGTTCTTATTAATGGGGGACCTACTAATTTCTTTAAAAGTGCCCGCAAGATCGACAAGGATGCCCCTTGTCTCCACTATTGTTTCTACTGATAGTTGAAGGCCTTAGTTTACCCATTAAAAAAACATGCCTCGATGGGATATTGAGTGGTGTGAAGATCTCTATTGATCTTAATATTACTCATTTAATGTTTTTGACAATGTGTTATTGTTTGGCATAAGCACTATAGAGGAATGGTTAACTTTCAAGGAAAGTCTAGAACTCTTTAGCACAGCTACTAGAATGATTTTCAACATGGAAAAGTCTATGTTCTATCATGTGGGATTGGAGGAGCCCATATTGAATCAAATTCAATAGTTGTTACCATATAAGGTTAAGGAGATGGAGTCGGGTTTTAATTATCTTGGCTATTTTTTTAAACTGTGTAACTATCTTAAAAGTGATTGGAATTGGCTTATGACTAAATTTGAGAAGAGGATTGGTAACTAGAGTAACATGCGTCTCTCACTGGGGGGAAGATATATTATGGTTAAATCAATCATGGAAAATCTCCCGGTATACTAGTTTACTCTAGTTAAAATTCCAGTACATGTACTGGTTAAGATTAGGCAGCGCGTATTCCATTTCTTGTGTTTAGGCAACAAAGAGAGAAGGGGTATCCATATTTCTAAGTGGGATACAATTTCCATTCCTAAGTCTTATGGGGGATGGGGCATTAAAAATATCCACCTATTTGGGAATGCATTGGCTGCAAAAATCCTATGGAGATGGCTATTTACTCCTAGTCTTTGGCAGGAAGTCATAAAATGGAAGTACTTAAAAGAGAGTGAGGTGTCAGAATGGATCAAACTTGATTATAGGGGTCCAAGGAAAATCTCCAATAGCTGGAGAGAAATGATGGAAGCCTTATGTGTGGTAAAAGACTAGTTGTCTTGGATCCATGGGGATGGTCGAGACATTATATTAGGGGAGCACCCTTTGGTGGGAGCATCAAATTTTTACAAATTTTCGGAAGGCCTGAGAGGGGAACTTAATCTCAAAGGTTTTCACATATTTTCACATATTGGTTCAGTGGATGAGAATATCCCTTTAGGCTGGAACTGGATGTTATCAATCCAATTAGACTTGAGGGGAGCTTGGCAGGTAGAATGGCATAGGTACACCTCAGGCTTGGGATATTGCGATCACTCACTATCCTCAGAGTGTGATTCTTTGGTCTAGTCCTAGGATGGCAAGGAAGGAAAAGCTTTGGAAAAGGGGGCCTATGAAGCTCTTGTTTTCAAAATGTAGGCTCACATCCATAAGTGGTGGTTTAAGGATTTATGGCATTGGAAGGCTCCTTTGAATATTTTACTATTCACCTAATTGATGTTGGAGAACAAAATACTGACTAGTGACAATTTTTTGAAGAGGGGAGGTATACGACCAAATATTTGTCTTATGTGTCTTTCCTCAGCTGAAACAGTCAGTCATCTCACAATGGGCTATTCTTTTGCAAAAGAAGTTTGGAGCCTCATAAGTTTTGATTTGTCTTTGACCGACACTTGGGGGAAAACTAATCTTCATGACAGTTTAAAAGATTGGTTTACAAAAGCTAGAGAATGGAAAGAACTATCTTTGTTTGTGTGCTGGGAAATTTGGAAAAAAAGAAATTAAATGATGTTTGAGAATGGGGAAAAATATACATTGATGATAAAAAAATAAATCCATAGCTTCCTTCTAGAAGGGAGAAAGAAAGGAGATAGGTCCCCAAGAGTGACCTCTTTGCCTCTAAGGAGGATAGCGTAGTTTCTAGTGGGTTATTTCAATGGAGCTTCTCAAGGAGATGGTGGTAGGTGTGGGGCTAGGTAAATCATCCTACTTCCTACAAACTTCACTTTAAAAGTGAGCCTTATGTGTGGAAAATGAACAAATACAAGAGGAGAGATTATGGCCCTGTGGGTTCTATTTCATATGGAAAATTCCATAAATATAGATAATTTGCAAATCTTTGGTGACTCTAAGATTGTGGTGGACTAGTTCAACTCCAAAGCTCGTATCCAGGTGGTGGGTTTAATGTTGTAGATGATGAAAATAAGATAGCTCGAGCAGACTTTCTATGTTCTCACTATATCTCATGTATACAGGGATTATAACTCTATTGCATATGGACTGTAAAAGCAGGCTCTACGTCAAAAAGTGGGATCTATGGTCTGTGAAGAAGTGGATGGGAGAAGCTCTGTTCAGATATCCACCTCCTATCTTTTTTGAAGCATGTCTTGTCTCACTCCAAGGATGTTTGATTTTCTTATGTAATTTTTGGACTGTCCCCCTTGTCCTCTATTTGGCCAGTCAATATTTTAATGCCTTCTTCTCGGAGTGTTACCTTTTTCTTTTTCTTACTCCTAGTAATTGGGATATTTTCTCAGATGTACATATCTGGACTCTCTAATATTTTGGCCTTACCCTTGTAAATATTTGTTTCTTTTTCTCAGTGGGGTTTTGTGGAGAATGGACTATAGGACAGTGAAGACTGTGGTTAGTGGTGTATTTATCAATTAACTCTTGTAATGTCACAAACCTATATTCTAATATAAGTTGATATTTTTTTATGAAAAACAACAATTTCCCCATCTAGTTTATTGCACCACAGAATCTCCCATGATTTATAGATGTCAACATTGTTATCCAATGCTAATTTGAATAGCGATTTCATTAGAGTAACTCAACATAATTTTTTGATACATCTCCCAATCCAACTTTGAAATTTATATGATGGTTTTCATTCAAAAAGAGGACACCCTTTACTCCACATTTAACTATAAAACCTTGGTTGGCCCAATCAAAATAATCCCAATGAATTGTATTATCAACCTTCACTCCTAATATGGGTGCTTAACTTTGATTATATTCTTGATTCCATTGAAGACTTCTTGGGCTTGTATTGAGGTATGAAAATAAGGAATATAAATGTTATTGAAGACATCAAAATTTATTCCTAACCATACTCCCTAGGAGATCACAAATGGTAAATATCTAGGAGGATTTACTTCTCTCAGATCAAACCAAGCTTCAAATAGTCTACCAAAGAGTTCAAGCTCTAACTAAACAATCCTAGTATAGGAACAATGTACCAATAAATGGTCGATTAATTCTTGTTTTACCCTACACAAAGTATATCTCCTTGGTCATTGATGTCCTCTCTTTTCAAGGGTATCCCAATTTAGGACATTGTTGTTTAGCACTAACCACATAAAAATTTTGGTCTTCATGGGAGTCTCAACCTTCCAAATTGATTGCCTCAACCAAATATTATTTCCAATACCATCAGAAGTGAACATCACTTTATACCCTAACTTCATTATATACCTTCCCAAGGTGGAGTTTTCTATCCAACTAGTTCATCCTCCTATTCTTCATGGATCCTTATATGACTCTTTACTAAATTCCCCACATACCCATTCCACAATTCACCATTTCTCCTACAAGCCCAAGTAGATGAGCTCTATTCTAACATTTCTACTAGATGTAAGTAGTGTCAAGGGAAACAACCTCCCATGGTTGTTGGAGTATTGACTTCAAAATTCATTCTTTCTTTAACAACTAGTTCACCAATGATGCACAATTTAGCTTGGGAAAGATGATAATGCTATACTAATACATATTAGGGAGGAAACAATGAAAAGTATATACTAATCACATTTAGACTTATATTAATTGCAGAATTCATTCCTTATTCCTATTCACATATTTTGTCTAATGCAACATGCCTATTATGCTTAGAAAACTAGTTCAAGAGAATAAATATAAATTACCATAAAAAATTAAAAAAACACCATAATAATTATGTTTACCCAGCTATTATAACATAATTAGTAACACGACAATTCCTCTTATATGAAAGGAAAACTTGATCTAGTTAACTAAACACATAGACAAGCATTCATACCATCCAAGCATCTAAGATATTATTGGTAACATTATAAATCTTTCCTAATCTACCCAATGCATCTAGATAATTCATAACAAAGATGAATATAAAAAATTAACAAGCAAGTAAAAACAACATGACTATCTCCTTATATTTTTTTGTATTTATACACCAACTCGCTGCAAGCAAATTCTTTTCCACCCAATAATAGGAACATTTTTGTAGAGGTGACCCCTGAGTTGGGGATACGATACCACAAGGGATAATTCTTATGGGACAGTTTTGAAATCTCTCACACAACTCAACCCAAAAATCTCAATAGGGAAATAACATTGTAATTCCTATCAAGCATGACAATCCAACATCGACCAACAATAATCTCACCTCTTGACCCCACACAAGATAAGGAAAGGAGTTCCCTTCTCTACAATGTAGTTCCTTAGGAAATCCCCTTTCCCTCCAATGCAAACAAGGTGATCTCTTCAGCTATGAACTATGGACTTATAGCTATTAGGAATGGTTGATATTTTCTTCAACATTCATATGTATCTTTATCCATGGTTATGACATATGTGTGAGAGAATATCTAAAATGAAATTCATTGATCCAGGTGGATATCAGTGGCTACCCACCTCTTCCAACTAGCTCACATACAATTTTCATCTTGGTTGTTTTTTTTTCTAGCTTTTGGGGTCCTAAAATTCTGGGGTCGTTTTGAGTCCCTAAACAACATTTTTTCGGCTTGCCATAGTCACACTATTGACAAAGTCAATGTGTGACGACATAATATATATTCTTTGGATATACCTTTCCAATGGGATATCGTGCACCTAAAAAGAAGATCATATGAAAAATTTACAACCCCAAGGAGTTGATGTACCAACTTACCCCATCAAGGCCCACATGATTTTTGGCGTTTCATATCCAAGGGTTAGGTTTTTGCATGTCTAGGGTTTTATGATTACTTATTGATGCTAAAAATGCATGAAGGCCTCATTTTAATGTGCTTAGGCGAATGCGCGTATCCGCCACATCTCTTCTCAAAGATTAGCTACCACCATTCGAGCAAGATTGTTTCATTCTGCATTTTACATTTTCAACAGATTTCTTTATTGAATAGAAATTAAGTTTCACTGTATCTCTGTTATTGTTCTCTGTATATTTATGCCAATTTTATCAATTTGTGTTTCATTTTGTTCCACTCATAATTCCGTACCAGTGGTATCAGAGAGGTCTGCTCTTCATTTTTTTCCCTGTGCATGTCCCCAACGAGGTCAGGGTATAAGCAGTTGGGACTCAAACCAGTTGAGCCTTTGCAATATCGGCCTCGCCGAACCCGACGAATCCCCGTGGGGTAAGAAAAGAGAGACGATGGGGTAGGAGATCCCTTTAAATGTTTTCTCGAGGAAGCCCTCTCCCAATAGAGGAACAAGATGATGGATAATTTTGCGCAAATCCTTCGACGAATTCCAACAGGAGATGCATCTTCCTCGAGCGGAGGTGACATCCCCTTCAAGGTAAAAACCAATTTTGATATTCCCATATTTGAAGGTCAAATATATGCAGATGTTATAGACAAATGGTTAAACCTTATAGAAGGGTATTTTCTTTCCATAACATTTTCGATAGAGAAATGATTACAATTGTGCTCCTTAAGGTCGCCCCCCATGTCAAAGATTGGTCGGATACTTTCTGTGAGAAAAAGGAAACAAAGGGATCTACATTATTTGTAGTCACACCCACTTGGAGTTCTTTCAGGGATTCTATTAAGGAACAATACTACCCTATTGGAAGTTATGACGACTTGTATACAAGATGGACCACATTGCAGCAGGAAAGGGACTAAACAATTCCAGATTTCACCAATGTCTTCCATACCTTGCACACCAAGTTGGATATCAAATAATTTGAGCGAAATTTGGTGCTCAAGTACCGTGGCGGTCTGCATATATACATCCAAAAAGAAATTGAGTTTCTGGATATCTTGTCCTTGGTCACAACTTATCAATATGCTATCAAAATCGAACAGAATCTTAAATATAAGATGTGGAAGTTTGGGTTTGTGAACTCCTCACAAAAGAAGCAAGGAAAAGGTGGCCCCAACCCACAAAACAAATGACAGAGAAAGGATGTACAACCTCATTACAATCAGTATAAACTGCAGATAAATAAAGACACTGGGAAGTGGTGTGAGTTCCATAAGAGCCCCTGGCATAACACTATTGAATTTCGCTCAAAGAAGTAATTGGTGGCCGAGGTGAAAGCCTATGAATTAGATATGGGCTCCAACTTCGTGTCAGAACCAGAAAAAGGGATATGGATCATTGATGCAGAACCCAGTGCCACCATTGCTACCACCAAGGTCCATCCCGGTGAACTTGATGAACCAAAGGAGGGTGAGTGCCTCTTTCATTCAAATATGTGGGTGAAGGGTACTCTACTGCACTTCATTGTTGATAATAGTAGCCAAAAGAACTTCATCTCAACAGAGATCTTCAAGCAGTTGAATCTGCCGATAACACCACATCCACAACCATACACCATCGGATGGCTTCACCAAGGGAGTGATCTCTGCATCAGCCAATAGTGCCACATGGCCTTTGACATCAAGCCATTCAAATATGAGGTATTGTGTGATGTCGCCCCCCTTGAAGTTTGTGATTTTTTTTTTGGCCAACCTTATTTATGGAAATGTCATGTTGTATATGAGTCTAGGCCTCATAATGTTATTATTAATTTGGAAAGGAAATTGTATAGGATACCCGAGGTAGTCCCATATAATTCCATTTCCTTGATCTCTTCCAAGAAATGTAGGAAGGTCATGTTGGATCATGTTGTCATTGATGCCAATGGTTTGATTACTTGGGAGATTGTTGGATCATATGTCATT
This sequence comes from Picea glauca, assembly GCA_000966675.3. Classification (NCBI taxonomy): domain Eukaryota; kingdom Viridiplantae; phylum Streptophyta; class Pinopsida; order Pinales; family Pinaceae; genus Picea; species Picea glauca. The sequence continues at coordinate 166,075 of JZKD02S1223565.1, read as the reverse complement.
GATGTAAATGGTTTGGTTTGATTGATGTCATTGGTTGATGTC
>JZKD02S1223565.1:121988-159478 GCA_000966675.3 Picea glauca | reverse complement strand
TGAATAAATGTTGAATGCTAATTGATGAGTTTTTGTGCAAGAGGGAAGTTTTGGGAAAAAGAGCCCCACACTCATTCACCCCCCCTCTAAGTGTGGTAGGTGTGTCCAACAGGTCATCCCTCAGAACAATATTTTTGTCTTCTTTGTGATTTGTGCTCAAAGTGAGAGAAAGGTTGCAGCCACATCCATGGCCTCCGTGACAGTCTCTCCATGCAACAATAGTAAGTGGATAAGGTCATGGAAGAATACAAAGACATCTTTTCCTCACCCACTTGGGTACCTCTGCACTGTCAGGTTAAGCACGCAATCGATCTAACCCTTGGTGCATCAATACCCAATGGGCTAGTCTATCACTGCTCTCTATTAGAAAATGAGGAAATCAAGCACTAAATCCAAGAGCTGCTCGAAAAGGGGAACATCCTCCAAGCTCATCACCTTGTGGAAGCCCAATCGTGCTTGTGCAAAAGAAAGATGGGACATGGTGACTCTACATTGATTATTGCACCCTAAATAAAATCACATCCAGGAATCAATACCCAATTCCCCGAATTGACGATCTCCTTGACCAGCTCAAGGGGGACAAATACTTTAGTAAGATTGATTTGAAATCTGGCTACCACTAGTTCCCAATAGAGTAGACCGATGTATGGAAGTCTTCCTTCAAGTCCAAAGAATCTCTTTTTGAATGGATGGTCATGCCATTTGGCTTGAAAAATGCCCTAAAAACTTTCATGAGGATGATGGACGATATCTTGCATCCTTTCACCAATTCTTTTGCAGTGGTGTATTTGGATGACATCCTCATCTTCAACAAGATTTGGGCAGAACACTTGCAACATATTCATCATCTTCTACACACTCTGCGACAACACAAGCTATATGAAAATTTAGAAAAATGCTCCTTAGGCATGAACATGGTCCAATACCTAGTATACATTGTTGATGAGCATGGGGTGCATGTCGATCTAGTCAATATCTAGTCCATTCATGACTGGCCATCCCTTACCACACTCATTGAGCTTCAAATCTTCTTAGAACTTTCCAATTTCTATCGTAGGTGCATGTTGGGATTCTCCCGCATTGCATGGGCCCTTAGCCAAGTTACCATGGGTGGTGGCAAGGAAAAAATCATGTGGGGCCAGTTGCAAAAAAAAGTGTTCGATGATTTGAAGCAACACTCATGCTCATCCTTGGTGCTCTCATTACCTGACCTGAAACAACCTTTTGAGATTGAGACAGATGCCTCAAAATATGTCATGGGTGTAGTTCTCACTCAACATGAACATCTCATGGCCTACCATAGTGAGACCTTATCAGATACCGTTCGTAATTACCCAAATTATGACAAATAAATGTACTCCATTGTACAAGCCTACCTTCAGTGGAGGCATTACATTATCGAGAAGGATATGGTCATCCACAGTAATCCTAAGCCTCTGCAGTTCATGCAGACATAAGGAAAATTGCAAAATGATGGCCATCAGAAGTGGTCCACATACTTCCAATAGTTCCATCTCAAGATCAAGTATAAGACATGGACCACCAACTGCATTGCTAACTGCCTCAGTCAACCTCCAGTTAAAACACTAACCATTGTGCTACACTCCTATGGACATGAGACCTATGGATGGCCCCAACTCTATGAGAGAGATTGTGACTTCAACACTACCTTACATATGGTGGGAATAAACATAGTTGTCACTAATTTCCATCTTCAAAATGGGTTGTTGTTCCATCTAGGCCATCTATTTGTCCCATCAAGCGAGCGAGTGAAGAGGATTTTGGAAGCCCAATACAGTAAGGTGGTAGGACACTTTGGTGTATAAAAGATAGTGGCAGTGTTGCAACAACATTTATATTGGCCGAAACTTCGACAAGATGTCAGTAAGTATATCAGTTCCTACACGGCCTATGCCATTTCCAAACCAACCATTAAGAAACAAGGCATGTACACCCCTCTACCTACTCCTGACAGGCCTTGGGAATCCATCTTGATGGACTACATGTAGGGCCTTCCTTCAACCAAGCAAGGAAATGAATTTGTTTTTATGGTTGTTGATTGATTTTCAAAGATGGAGATTCTAGCCGCCTGCAAGAGGAGCATCACAACAGAGGCCACTGTCAATATCTTCTTCGAACAAGTGTGGGTAAATTTTTGGATACCACAAAAGATTGTCTCAGTTTAGGACAGTTGGTTCCTCATCACATTCTGGTTGAGCCTATGGTCACAACTAGACACCAATATCACAAAATCCACATCCTTCCACCCCCAAACAGATGGCCAAATCAAGGTTGTCAATAGGATGAGTGTGCATATCTTGCGCATGTACAATTCCAATAATATGCGCACATGGGATGACAATCTTCCCTATGTTCGACATAATTACAATAGAGCCATATATACATCAACCAACCACAACCCCTTTCAGGTGGGGTTTGGAATCTGGATTTCAACCATTGGGTCCCATGGATGTTGCACTACCCCTTGCATCCAGACAAGTAGAATTGTCCCATACTCAAACCGAAGAAGACAAATCCACCCGGTTCATTAGACAAATCCAACACATCCGCCAATAGGTTTAGGATATTTTGCAGAAGTCTAATTCCAAGTACAAGTACTTCCATGATCAACATTGGGTGCCACACAAGTTTCAGGTGGGAGATAAAGTTTGGTTGCACTTGCAGAAGGAACACCTTATAGGACCCCATTGGAAGCTTCAACCACTCTGCTATGGACCTTAAACCATCACCAAGGTTGTGGATGACAATACTTTTGAGCTCAACATTCCCCCCTTCCTTGGCTTGCACCCAATGTTTAATTTGGACCTCCTTCAGGCACACTTTCTTCCCTTATTGGACACCTCAAAGATAGAAGAATAGTTGACATCGACATAGCTCAACCTTGACTGGATAGAACAGGAATCCACTAATCATATTGTGTACACACAAGTCAAGGGCACTCTCCAACAAAAACTTCATCTTCATTATGTTGTCAAAGTGGGGAAACTCCTGCACCAAGGAAAGTGGCTCACCTAGGGCCAAATTCAACAGAAATTTCCTCATCTCATGGGGGAAATCAACGCAATGGAGACCATTGCTTCCTAAATGGGGAGGATTAATCCAGGTGGATATCGATGGCCACCCACCTCTTCCAACTAGCTCACATACAATTTTCATCTTGACAACTTTTTTTTCTAGCTTTTCGGGTCCTAAACTTTTGGGCCATTTGAGGCTCTAAAAAGCATTTTTTGGGCCCGCCACAATCACAATCTAAACATAGTTAGAGTGTGAAGGAATTTTGTATTCCTTGGATAGACCTTTCCAAAAGGATATTGTGCACCTAAAACAAAGATCGTATGCAAAAGTTACGACCCTAGGAAGTTGATGTACCAACTTACCGTATCGAGGCCCACATGACTTTTGGCGCTTCATCTCCTAGAGTTAGGTTTTTGGATGTATGGAGTTTTCTTATTACTTCTTGATGCTAAAAATGCCTAGATGCCTCATTGTAATGTGCTCAGGCGAATGCGCGTAACCCCCGCATCTCTTCTCAGATATTAGCTACCACTATTCGAGCAAGATTGTTTCATTCTACATTTTACAATTTCAACATATTTCTTTATTGAATAAAAGTTAAGTTTCAATGTATCTTTATTATTGTTTTTTTTATATGCGTGTTAATGATATAAATCTATGTTTTATTTCATTCTTCTAATAAATCCTAATCATGCACAAGAACAACAAGCTTCAGGTAGAAAGTGGGAGTGAAGAATGATCCACAAAATATGGATCAAATTCCCATTTACATGGTGAAAGTAAAGGAAATATATTTCATGTTTGTACTGACACCATGTGCCTTCTCAATAACCCATGTATTATTCATTATCCAATGAATTTCAAAAGTGGATCATTGACTGACATAGATAAATCTCAGAGAACATAAGAGAAAGGATGTTTATCAAAAAAATATTCTTGTTTTTCTCTTAGCCCCCTAAGCTCCCCTTCCTTCCCCTCTTATGGACTCATAGTCCCTTTTTGTATTAACTTGTAACCCTTGATTAGTTTTAAAATTATAATGAAAATGTACTTGCACACAAAACCAAAATACACAACATGAATGGTTAATTACTTGGTCATTGGCTAGTGTATCATATCATGCTTCAAACATAAAGCCACATTTTTCTAGACTCTATAGGGTTCAACATAAAGGTATTACAAAGATTATATTTTCTGGAAGCCTAAAAAAATTACCATTCTCCATCCATGGGTAAACAACATATTCTCATATTTCTTCCACTACCAACTTTCCATGCTAACCCATTTCAATGAGTGGGAAAGCTTGGATCACTTCATCCCAAACAATTGAAACATTATTAATTGATTTTAAAGGATCCATTTTCCACTCCACCATAGTAAGAGGATTTAATGTATATTTATGCATGATTACCATTTTCCCAATAATCTCTTGAGAAATTAGTCTCCATGGACTTTTGACAGTCAAATATTTCCCAAAATGATGAATATTTTTCAATCTCCATCCTGTAAGTTTTAGACCTATGAAGTAAAGAAATACATACAAGTTCTTAAGAAAAACATAAATTAATCAATGACTCATACACATAGTACACATAGATTTATGCTGGAAATCCTTAACCATGAGAAAACCAACCTTCCTTGGCGCCACACCTCTCAACTCTTCATTGTATTAATTTCACCATTCACAATACAATATATACAATATTTTATGTATTCCACAACTACCAAAACCATAATCCCTTAATCTAGGATTAATTTACAAAACTATTAAAAATAGCGAAAAACACTAAAATAGCAAAAACCACCCAAAACCTTTTTGGGGCACTGCTTCGAACCCTATTGACTCTAGGATAGCGCCCAGAGTGGAAATATTCATGTAAATAGGGAGGAATCCTTCCCCCTCTTTGGAACCCCCCTCGGGTAGTTCCCGATGCACACGCCCACAAAGAGTGACAGGTGTTGGGATTGCTAGATGTTGTCGTCAAATCCGATGCACTCCCCACACACATGCAAACAATATAACACATACCCAACACATCTCGTTTCTTCTTTTGGCTTCGTAATGAGTTTTCGTTTAGGTAATGCAATACCCTCTTTATTATTTTTACCACTTTAAAGGAATTTAAAACACCTTTCCCTAATTTGATCCAAAACCCCTACTCTAATATGAACAAAACCAAACCAATTCATAGAGATAAATTCCAATATAGACTTAACTAGGATAAATCTACCACCTAAAGACAACCATCTATTGTATTAGAAAGAAATTGATTCTCCCATCCATATTTTCTACTAGCCACTTGTCCCTTTTTTCCATAATCATTTGATTTCAATAGAAAACCCATGTATTTAATATTTGTTAAATAATTTGACCCATGTATTTAATTCGTGCTTGTAATTTTAAATTTGTTAAAGAATTTGTCTTATGGCCCATTATATGACAACATAGCCTTAATAAAATTCTTTTCCATTCCTATGAATATCCTATATATAGTCGAGATATCCTGACACGTGGAAGCATCTTCAATAGAACCATCACAAATCATTAACAAACAAGAGGAGCTGTAAAGAAACAATCCCCTTTCTTTAAGTAAGGGATGCAATCAGGATATAAGTTGAGCACATTGTGTAGTTTTTGTGTAGGTTTGATGACGTTTCTCTGGCTCTAATCATAGAAAATACACCATTAACTTCCAAATGTTTAGAGGATGAATTTTCATATAACTGCATGAAGACAAGGAAAAAAAACTTATCATTGTGTGTGATGATGTTGTTCTATTTTTATTCTCTGTATTTTAGTCCAAGCACATCTCTGAATCACCTCAACCAAGATTGCTATCATCACCTCAACCAAGATTGCTCTAGAAGAGGCACCACAAATGGTAATAATATGTTAAGTATTATCTGTAACATCCAATATATAAAACATTTTAAACTCAGTTGATGAGTGTTTGGTTTCTTACTTCTTACCTTATGACCTTACAGGGAATATGGATTCGTGTTTTCTACTCAGATTTTAAAGTATTCACTAGAGATCAAGAATATCTCATCTCAAAATCTGACAACGACCACACTTTTGACTACATTGAAGGATTTGTAATCTTAAATAATGAGGCCCTGCTCAACAGCCGAAGGTCTTCTGTATTCTCACCAAAAAAAATTGTGAGTATAGGTACATTCAACAAAAAGTATCGAGTGCTCTAGTGCTTGGAGCTGAACAATAATTATGACGAGAATGGAAGGGTTAATGTTGAGTAGGTACAGAAATTCATGATAGTTTAAAATTGTACCAAACATTTCAAACGCATTAAGAGTATGGATTACATTTTCTATTTTCCCTACTCAAATTCTATTTTCCCTACTCAAATTCTTTCTTTATTTATTGATTACATGTCTAATTTATTCAAATACATTATAAATACATTATCAATGATTGTTTTCCCTACTCAAATTCTTTATTTAATAATTATTTATTGATTATACCTTGATCTATTCATTCAAATACATTATCAATGATTAATGTGATTAATGTGGAAATTTTAATAATTTACTTAAAAAAATCAATTCTCTAAAGAGAAAATGCAAACTCCAATGAATAAGTTTGCATTCGTAAAAATATTCTTGTTTTAAATTATCATATTTTCCAAAGTTTTATGAATTTGGTTTGTCGATGACATTCTTATGAAAGTGTTTGATGTTACGTTGTTAATGACATTTTCGTGTTAAACATAGTAGTTAACCCTTTCAAAAAGAATTTAGCAAACCATGCGAGTGACAAAGATGAGCATGATGATACCCAAGAGATTTCCAGGGTTTATTTCCTTTATATTCAAGGCTTACTAGACAAATTATCCGGGATTCTAAGGAAGATGATATAAAAACTACCTCCAAGCATGTTTTTTTCTTTGTTTTTTTAATCATGTTTTGTTTTGGTTTATTTTGTTTTATTTATTCTTAAAATTTAAAATCATATGATTGTGTTTATATTTTTTTAATAATAATAGGAAAATCTAATTCCTCTTAATATAAAATATTTTGATGGAATTATTAATATAAAATAGATTTAAGTTTTTAATATAAAATAGATTTAATATACTTCATTGGTGTATGAGATCCCCTTGTTTATTGGACAATAACGATTTGACTGGTAAAGTCTATAGAGGTATACATACCCGGATTTGAACTTGTGACCTCTTAAAAGGAAACAAATGTTCTTAACCATTAAACCCACTCAAGCTATATATTTTACTTTGGCCATCACTTTTAAATCTCTCTTTATCATAAGTCAAACTTTTAAAATCTTTCTATAAAAATGATGAAATAAACTCTACACAAAATTCGAACTAAATAAATCCACAATGTTTTAATATTTCAAACCCTCCCATTTCATCACTAGTTGTTGTAACGTAAAAGTGAGTATATCTCATAATAATTTCGTTCTTTGAATCATGTATAATTTAATATTTATTGCTCAATACTTAATATGCTAAATAATATATTTCAGATATTTAAGTTTATATCAAAATATAATTAGTTTTAAAATTTATTTAAAATTATATATTTATTTTAATCTTGGATTTATCAAGTGTCTAGAGGTGTAAACCTTTAATTTTTTTTTCAAATGTTGTACTTTAAAATAAAAATTCACCTCAAGAAATTGGATTCATTTAGGCACTTGATAGATCCGGGGTTAAGATGAATCTATGCTGGTATTTATACATTAAATATAAATATATTAATTATTTAAAATTATAAATATTCATGTTTAATATTTAATATATTATATGTAGTTGTGTTGGTTATAATAAGTGTTCTTATATTAAATATCAACATAGATTTAGATCCATCTTAACCCAGATCTATCAAGAGCCTAGATGGATCAAATCTCTCGAGGTGCAAACCTTTAACCTTTCCTCGAGAAGGAATTCACTCACAGGGGTGTACCTGTGGTGAATGAACCTGGTGTGATATTTTTCCTAGTCATAGTGATTTGACAAGGAATGATAAAGAATCAAGATGCTAGATGCTATCACTTGCGGACCCAGAGTGATATTGATCTTAGAGAGAGTCAATTGGCTCAAAAGGAGAGCCACATAAGGAGTTTTCCCTCGATTTAGGTGGGAGAGAGACATCTCCCAAAACTGATAGACAAGTGTCATGAGTCTAGGAAAAAGTTTGTATACTTCAGAGACAAGCTTGGCATGATGCAAAATATTTCCCTCGTTGAGAGGGTGTGTTGATGTTTGGACAACATTGAGAAGACATTCTCCTATATTAATAAATAACAATATAATTATTGATTGTTAAATAATATATATAATAAGTAATGATAATAATAAATAGTTATTGATTATCCAAGGGACACATCCTTTCATGGATGGTCGCCATATCTTCTCTATATATGGAACATTCATCATTGTAATAATATGTCGAATATAAAGTATCATCTCATATATTAATTCAACAAGATTGAGGTTCTAACTCAGGAAAAAAATCAGAGGGGAAATCAGAAGATCAAGAAGAAAAGGATTTGCAGAAAGAATTCAAAAAAGAGTAGCTGAGTTCGAGTGTCACGAACCCTTCACAATCCCTATTCGATATGGAAGCGAAAGTGGACATAAAGCCATATCAAGGTGAGATCGCTGCATTAAAGCATAATCATTGGTTGCAACAACTAGAAGTTTATTCTAGCATTCACCATATAGACGAATAACAGAAGATTTAATTTGCTAGATTGAAGTTAGAGGGCCATTCTTTAACATAGTGGGAAAGCCACATGAAAAAACTTAGGCTCGAGGGTGATCCTCTAGTAACTATATGGGAGGACTTCAAAACCCTCATCAAGTCCCAATTCTACCGTATCAGGTATGTATAGGACCAATGGATCGAGTGGAACTACTTCAGGCAGAGGGAGGGGTAGAGTGTACATGAGTACACCACTAAGTTCAAAAAGATGGCCATCATGTTGGGTATATATCCTAAGAAGCTAGATGTACTCCTCAAGTATCTGGGGGGTTTACAAAGTCATCTACGAAATCAGGTGATGCTATTCAAGCCAAAGGCACTGGATGAGGCCTGTGAACAGGAACAGTACCTGGAAAACATAGGCCAAAAGAAGGGTCGACCAAGTGGTTTGAAGAAGAAAGAGAACCAGGAAGCTTCCAAGGAGGGGAAGAAGAACTGGAAAGGGGGAAAATATAAGAAGAAAAAAAACACTGCACAACAGAGTAAATATTCTAGAAACAATTGTGTTAGCATCAGAAGTCACTCCTGGATTGCAGCAGGGGCAGAGCCTGACGCCCATCAGTTTATGTCACGATTTGTTTATAAAAAGGGGTGATCGAATGGAAGTTAACTCAAAACAATATTGTTCTAACTCCGAAACTAGGCCAGGCATGCATGGGCAAGTGAGGTCTTAGATAAACTTCAGACAATGAGTTGTAGTAAGGGTGAATAGGGGGAAGACTTGTATAAGAGAAATGCAAAGGTCTGTTGTAAGCATCAGGTTTCTAACAGACTGTAGGAGAAAACATCTAAACACAAGATCTTCTTACATTCAAACACAGAAAACTGGAGAATACAACAATGCAACAATAAATCCTTTATCGTAACATAATTGTAATAATTCATGTTAATCAGTCAATCATGAACTCCCTCAGTATGAGATGAAAACTATATGGGGTAAGAAAATTGTCTGTCATTAAACAAGAAATCTTACATACAGATGCATAACTAGAGAACTAGAGTGTCTATTAAAAATTTACAATCGGGAGCTTTTCTCTACCATCGATCCTTCGAAAAACATCAAAACTAAGTATATATACTCCTAAACATTTTCCCAATAGAGGCCTCCTAGACTTTCAGGATGAGGCGTCTCTTCAATCAAATCTGGCCTGCGCTCCTCTGTCATATGCCACCTTAATTCTGCATGGATCACGCCAGGGGGTAGCTGAGCCCTTAAATGTTGAATTAGCGTGTGTAGGCTTCCCTAGTGAGTCGAGGACTTGGCATGGATTCTGCGGAAAGAACCAATACAGAGGACCATCTCGGGCAGACTTCCCACTGGGACATCCATACCTTGCAATTAACGAGTGAGGCGAGGTTTCAACCACCCTCTCTTTTCTTCATTTAATCCGAGTAGGTTTCAGGGTTGAGATCAAGTTGAACTAGCACCTGGAGAACACAGTGATCCCTTCTGCAGCTATATCCGGTGCTTCAGCCCTTTGTGCAGTTCTTTCTATCACCTCCAAGCGACTATGGGCTGTGACCTTGTGCTTATCTTCAAAGGTGCTTTCGACATTTCGGAGTTCGTGGATAGGAAGGAGCAGATCCTTTCTCTTCAAAATTGCGATGGGCGAAATGCTGAGAGGGCCTAATGGGTGCCATGCGCCCCTCTCCGATATGACGGTCCTGAACTAATTCGGTAATACTGTGGGCCCAGGTCCGGGACGTCTTCAATGCTTCACGTCTCGGGGATATGAAAGAGCTGCTCCTTGTGCTTCGAAGTCACGATGGGCGAAAAGGCAGAGGGCCTAATCACGCACCACGTGTCCCTCTGGGATGAATGGCTAAGATCGCTCTCATCCCTTCGGGACCTGGCTTGCCAAATGATAAACCTTAGCGCCCCTCCACTAGGCCTGCTCCTTTGTGACCAAGATCCAAAACCATGGGCCTGACTCTCGGTGCTCTCTCTGACGCTATATCTCAGGTAACTTGGTAGCCCCGAGATCCCGGTGACCATCGATCAACTTTATAGATGGGTCTCGACTGCTCGACAACAAAACTTCTCCCTCTCGCTTGACTTGTAACCTAGAAAGATATTCTCCCGTGCTGCGCTTGGGCGCTTCTCGTGCAACCTGTAGACCTGGTTACTTTTGTTCCCAAGACAAAATTTGTTGCTAACATTAGGCTCCATGGGGGATAGAGTCATCCCTATGATGCTTTAAGAACTCATTTGCAGCTCCAGTGCCTTGCTATTGGGCTATGGAGTCATTTACTAAGCCGAAAATAATAAAAAAGAAAATGAACAAAGAACCAAAAGGACAATATTTACAAACAAAGGAGCCATCTAAGGCTCAAACAAAACATTTCTTTAGAAAATGCCCATTTACTGGGCTATTAAAAACCTCTTCGCCCTCCAAATCCTGCAACCTATACGTGTTGTTTGAGAAAACCTCATAGATTTTAAAAGGCTCGATCCATAGGCATCAAACTTGTCGTGTTTGCCCTTATCTTGCATGGGTGCATCCCACTTAAGCACCAAATCCCCAATCTCAAACTCTTTCTTCTTGACTTTCCTATCAAAATCCAGTTTGACCTTTTGTTGATGGTCCTGAATTCTATCCATTACCTTCTCTCTTGCCTGCTAGACTTCCACTAGTTGATGAACTCTTTTGATCATGTCATCAGACTCTTCTTGATGATCCTGGAAGAACTTTGCTATAGGAATGGATAGTTGAGAAGGGAAAACAACTTCTTCTCCATAAACTAATTGGAAAGGGGAGATGCCTATAGATCTCTTTGTGGTCACTCGATCGACCCATAGAGCGAATTTCAACTTTGAATCCCAGGCCCTTTTGTTTTCCTCCAATAGTCTTTTGATAATCCTTATCAGGATTTTGTTGGAGGACTCTGCTAAACCATTGCCCTGGGGATAGTATGGGGTGGAGTGAATCAGTTTGATCCCAAATTGCTCACAGAACTTGGCTAATGGCTCATTCTTGAATGGGGCTGCGTTATTAGTAACAATATTTCTTGGGCAGCTGAATCTTGTGATGAGGTCTTCCAGGAATCCAATAATTACCTTGTGGGAAGCACTCCTGGTGGGGATAGCTTCGATCCACTTAGTAAAAAAATATGTAGTAGTCAAGATCCATCTTTGCTGCCCACTGGAAGCAGGGTGGATTTCCCCAATAAAATCTAGGCCCCATTGCTGGAAAGGTCCAGAAACAACTACAGGCTTTAAAGGCAGAGATTTGAGCTGTTGTTTTCCTAAAAAACTTTAGCATGGGATGCAGGCTCTAACTTCTCTACAGACATTAGTGAACAAGGTGGGCCAGTAGTACCCAGCTCTGATAATTTTGTGAGCTGTGGTCTTCTAGAAATGGTGCCCTCCGCATAGGCCACTGTGAAATTCAACCATGATCCTGTCGGCCTCTTGTGGATTCATGCATTTTAAAAGCACCCCCAGGGAGTTTTTCCAGTATAAAATTTGATTGACAAGGCAGTATCTGACTGCTTTGAGCTTTAGAGCTCTTGCCTTGTTTCTTTGCAGGCCATCTGGAGGTCGAAACTCCTGTAGAAAATATATGACATCCTTATACCAAGGACATCGGGCCAACAGGGGTTCTGTTTGAGGATCTACATCAGACAACTGATTATGTTGATTTTCTGAACATTCATTGATGAAATCTACCCCCAAGGATTTGCAATTTGCTTCATCCAACAGCTTGGCTAAGCCTTGACTTTTGATCAATTTGGTAGGCCTTATTTCCAAGTCAAACTCCAGGATCTTGGCTATCCACTTACTCCTCCTCCCATCTATGTCAAGTTGTACAAGGATGTCCTTCACAGAGGCTGAATGAACGTATGCAGTCACTTTTGAGTGCAAGACGTAGACTCTGAAATCTTTGAGAGATTTCACTCAGGAATAGGCCTATTTCTCCATGATTTCATACCTAATTTCTGCATCCCTTAATGCCTTGCTGAAGAAGGCAATGGGTTGCTCTCACCCTTCCTCATTTTCTTGCAACAAGACTGCTGCTACTGTATCAAAAGAAGCAAAAGAGAAAATTAGGAAATCTTTGGAATAGTCAGGACTGGTCAGCATAGGTGCCTCAGTCAATGCCCTTTTTATTTGGATAAAATATTCCCTAGGTTCAACGGTCCATTTCACTTCATTTCCCTTCCTGAGCATGGTTGTGATGTGTTTCACCAACTCAACAAAATTTGAGACGAATCTCCTTAGAAAATTAATCTTCCCCAAAAAGGCTTGAACTTCCTTCTTAGATCTGGGAAGTGACAGGGTCTGAATTGCCTCTACCCTACTGGGGTCAATTCTTACTCCCTTTGTTGATACTATATGGCCTAGCAGCTTCCCCTCCTTCATAGCAAACAAAGATTTATTGGGGTTTAAGGATAGGCCAAACCTCCGACACTTCAAAAAAAAAATTCTCAGATGACAACAGTGCTCTTTGTCAGACCTGGAGAAGACTATTATGTCATCCAGATAGATCACCACAAACTTATCTTTCTCCCCAATGAAGGCTATGTCCATGGCTCGCTAAAATGTTGCTCCTGCATTCATCAATCCAAAAGGCATTTTGGCATACATGAATGTGCCCCAAGGAGTGGTGAAGTCCATTTTTTCTCTGTCCTCAGGCATGAATGATATCTGATTATAGCCAGAAAAACCATCAATCATGGATATCCTAGATGCACCATTTACCCTCTATAGTATTTGCTCCATGTTGGGCAAGGGGTAGTTTTTTTTCTTTGAGCTCCTATTTAGGTTCCTGAAATCAACACAGAGCCTGATTTCTCAACTTTTTTTTCTCACCGGGACCAAATTGGCCACCCATTCGGAATATCTCAAAGGGACAATGATTTGGGCATATAACAATTTCTTCACTTCTCTCTCCATGACGGGCAACAACATGGGATTTATCTGTCTCAACTTCTGCCTGAATGGCTTAGCCTCTTATTTCAGTGGGATCTTGTGCTCAATGATAGATGTGTCATAAGTCTTGAGGTATTCATAGGCCCATGCAAACACATCAACGAATTCCTTTAATAAATCAGTATATTCTGACCTCTGTTTGTTGGTCAGGCTGCTTGATAATTTGACAAACTTAGGCTCCTCCTGCGTGCCAATGTTACACTCAGTTGTGTCGGCATCTTCATTTGAAATCTTACCCTTTACTGCCACATCATTGCTATCGAACAATCTTTCTAAAGGGACTAGTCCCTTCAGAATGTAATTGCTAGGCAGCTGAATAATCTGGTAATTATCAATTTCATTTAAAAACACCTCAGGGTGAGGGTCACCTTCCAATTCAGGATCCTGATCAATGTGCAATGCAGAAAATTCATCAACAGATTGGAGAAATTTTTCGATTTCTAGATCATCTTTGAATACCTTCCAATGCTTGACATTGTCTGGTACAGAGGGCCTATATTTTATTTCAACATCATATTTGACCATAGGCGACAGAGGAACTTTGAGAAAACTAGCTGAGACAACTAAAGAATCGGTTGAAGTGCTTCCCCCCCTCAGAATGAAAGAAATGTTAAAAGCCAAGAATAAATTATCAATTAGGCCCCATACCTCATTTCTATAATTTCTTAGCCAAGGATGATTAGCATGATAAGCATTTCTGGCTTGCTGGATAATCAACTCAGCATCTCCAATAATGCTATCTCTTTAATTCCCATTTCTTTTGTAGCCCTCATACCTAGAACAAGAGCTTCATATTCTGCCACATTGTTGGTAGTTTCAAATTCCAGCTTGTATGACAGGGATATGGTCTCTTGACAAGGTGATATGAAAACCACTCCAACGCTAGCACCTTCACTAGAAGAAGCTCCGTCGAAGAACATATTCCAAACAGAGATGGTTGGAGGGGGAATCTGATAATTAAGATTGGGCTGTTTTCTGACTTGGATAGGGTCTTTAGGAGCATCAGTGAGCTGGAATAAACTAGACCCCAAATCAGTGTCAAGTGTGAAGATATGATGATTGGTGGGGTTTTCTTTGTCACTAACAATGTAGGCCAACTGAGATTCACTATATAACCTCCTTTGTTCCCCTTTGAAGACTGGAATGGTGGCATACATGAGATCCATCTGTAATGTTCCTCCAAGATTTTTAATCCAAGATCTTGACAACAACATGTTGAATTTGGGGGGGACATCAACTACCACAATATCCATGACCAAACTCTTCATGGGCAGTTGAAACAAAGAGACCACCAGGTCTTTGATGACTCCCAGACACTGCACCCTCCTTGAATCAAAAGAGTACAAATAATGATAAGTCTTTGTCACCTCTAGTCCCAATTCTTCCATTACTATTTTGGGCATAAGGTTATGGGAAGTCCCTGAATCCATGAGGTAGTTATGCATCACTTTATCATGTATGTTTAGGGATTTGTAGAAAGGAGGGGATGAATCATCTCTATATTCTACCATGGGACCTAGGACAACTGCTAGATTTTCATCTTGGATATTTATTAAGTCCATGGAAGGCTGGGGGGTCTCAGATTGTAGCAGCTTGGAGAGGGACTTTTGAAATCTTCATTTTTAACTAGTTCGGATAGGTGTATAGGAATTCTAATCTTCCGAATCTCATGCTCAAAAATAAAGGAGGAGAGAGACTTAGGAGCTTCCCTTACCTCAGAGACAGGTTCCTTGGCTGCTAGCGAAGCATTTTGAGTTTTCTCTTCTTTAGTAGTGGTTTTTGCAGCTTTAGTAGGTCTTTCCGCTACGAGGGGCTGATCCTAGCTATCAAAATTCCCTTCTTTGTTTCTTAACCTGAGATTATATCTGTTAGGAGTGTTGCTAGCTTTTTCCCTTCTACTCAACTCATTGATTTGAGTGTTGATAAGGGATTCTTCATATGCAAATTGAGTCAAATGAGGAAATAGGGAAGTGTCCTCGATGCAGTGGATCTCAGGGTCGAGTTTATCCACCTCCTCCCATTCCTCATGAGAAACTAGGTTGTTCTAGAGAGGGGTTTGAATCCTCTGATCATCTCTATCTCTTCTCTTATGTTCCCTTGGGAAAGCCTGTGGCACATTGTTATTAGGCTTTCTGAAGCCCCTGCTATCTATATTTTGGGGATTTTTGTACATGGGCTTCCCTTCTAATTCCCACCTTTCCATCTTAGCAGAAAGTGATTTTATCACTCTAGTTGTCTCATCTTTCTGAAGGGGCAGGGGAGAGGAACTGGATGGGGAGGCTTCAGGCCTCTTCCTGGATATGTTTCCATCAATAGTGTTCCTGAGTTAGTCAACAACCAATATGTTAGATTCTACCTCCATGGCTGCATCCTTCATGTGGGCCAGAGTAGTGGCTCTTCTTTCCCTGAACAGGAGGCAGAAATCAGGATCAAAGGCGCTAGCATAAGTGATCTTTGTAGAGGCTTCAGAGGGTTTTATCTTAGCAGGGATTTTATTGTACATTTTATTGAATCTCTTGGGGAAGTCAGAGACAAACTCTCATTCTTTTCTCTTCAAAGACCCAAACTATGTCATGTAATACATGAATTCTTTTTTATCTGCCCATTGTCTCAAAAAGGCATTATCCAAAGCTTCGATCCCATCAATAGATCCAGGAGGCAAGGCCTTAAACTATTTTCTAGCCTCGCCTTGAAGACTATGGACAAAAATCCTCATCCATACATCTGCATGCATGATAACATTATCATCTGCAAAACTGTAAAAGGCTTCTAGGTGTTCTTCTGTAGTTATGTCCTCCTCGCCTGTAAAATTGGGCAGTTGCTTGAGGTAACCATCTATTGGGAGGGCGTTGAGAGGCTGAGGTAACACAAGGGGAGCATACCTAGTGGCTATAATAGCCTCCATTCTAGTCATAGGGGGATTTTATCCTGCCATAGGGATATTCTGTGGAGGAGAACTCGAAGGAGAAGGAGCTCAAAAAGGGGATACTGGGGATGAGATTCTAAGTGGAATGGGAAATAATAGGGGATCTAGGGAGAAGGCTAGTGGGCTTAAGCCAACAGATGCTTCTCTTTGTGCAGAAGCAAAAACAATAACAAGAGGAGGAGTGATAAAGCTAGGAGTGGGGAAATCTTCTGTGGTTCTGGGTCTACGCCAAGGTACAACTTCAGGGGAGAGGGGAGTGACAAGGATTTCTCCCTCCAATCCCAAACCAGAGGGGGAAAACTCAACAAGAACACTCCCAAAATTTAGGAAATGGGAAACTTCAGAAAAAGTCTGCTAAGAAACTGAGGAGGAGAAAATGGAGTTCCTACAGAAGGAGATGGTGGATTACCTGATTCGACGGCGAAAGCTTCTCCTTCCGAGGCCTTTCCTTTCCTGAGAACCACCTCTAGATCTGTTTCAGGTGTAGCAAGAGGCAGTTGTGGATGGGATCGCATGTGTCTGCCTCTGAAAGCAACAATTAACATGGCAGGTTCACCACAGTGGAGTCATCACAATGGAGTCACCAGGTGCATAGTATAAATCTTCAAAGGTTCTGATACCTGATGCACCTTCAGAATCAGAGGCTCAATGTCATTCAATCTCGGGGAAAATTTTCAACTTCGTCCCCGGAAACGGCGCTAAAAATGTTAGTTTCAGAAGTCACTCCTGGATTGCAGCAGGGGTAGAGCCCGACGCCCATCAGTTTATGTCATGATTTGTTTATAAAAAGGGGTGATCGAATGGAAGTTAACTCAAAACAATTTTTTTCTAACTTTGAAACTAGGCCAGGCATGCATGGGCAAGTGAGGTCTTAGATAAACTTCAGATAGTGAGTTGTAGTAAGGGTGAATAGGGGGAAGACTTGTATAATATAAATGCAAAGGTCTATCATAAACATCAGGTTTCTAACAGACTGTAGGAGAAAACATCTAAACGCAAGATCTTCTTACATTCAAACGCAGAAAACCAGAGAATACAACAATGCAACAGTAAATCCTTTATCGTAACATAATTGCAATAATTCATGTGAATCAGTTAATCATGAACTCCCTCAGTATGAGATGAAAACTAGATGGGGTAAGAAAACTGTCTGTCATTAAACAAGAAATCTTACATACAGATGCATAACCAGAGAACTAGAGTGTCTGTTAAAACTTTACAATTGGGAGCTTCGCTTTACCATCGATCCTTCGAAAAATATAAAAACTAAGTATATATACTCCTAAACATTTGCCCAACAGAGGTCTCCTAGACTTTCAGGATGAGGCATCTCTTCAATCAAATCTGGCTTTCACTTCTCTGTCATACTCCACCTTAATTCTGCATGGATCACGCCAGGGGGTAGCTGAGCCCTTAAATGTTGAATTAGCGTGTGCAGGCTTCCCTGGTGAGTCGAGGACTCAGCATGGATTCTGCGAAAAGAACCAATATAGAGGACCATCTTGGGCAGACTTCCCGTTGGGACATCCATACCTTGCAATTAATGAGTGAGGTGAGGTTTCAACCACCCTCTCTCTTCTTCATTTTCTTCGAGCAGGTATCAGGGTTGAGATCAAGTTGAACTGGCACCTATAGAACACGGTGATCCCTTTTGCAGCTATATCTGGTGCTTCATCCCTTTGCACAGTTCTTTCTATCACCTCCAAGCGACTATGGGCTATGACCTTGTGCCTATCTTCAAAGGTTCTTTTGGCGTTTTGGGGTTCATGGATATGAAGGAGAAGATCCTTTCTCTTCAAAATTGCAATGGGAAAAATGCCGAGAGGGCCTAATGGGTGCCACGCACCCCTCTCTCATCTGACAGTCCTGAACTAATTCGGTAATACTGTGGGCCTGGGTCTGGGACGTCTTCGACGCTTCGCATCTCGGGGATATGAAACAGCTGCTCCTTGTTCTTCGAAGTCATGATGGGAGAAAAGGAAGAGGGCCTAATTTTTCACCACATGTCCCTCTGGGATGAATGGCTAAGATCTCTCTCAGCCCTTCGGGACCCGGCTTGCCAAATGATAAACCTTAGCGCCCCTCCACCAGGCCTGCTCCTTTGTGACCAGGCGAAAAAACCATGGGCCTGACTCTGGATGCTCTGTATGACGCTATATCTCAGGTAACTTAGTAGCCCCGAGATCCCAATGACCATCAATCAGCTTTATATATGGGTCTCGGCCGCTCGACAACAAAACTTCGCCCACTCGCTTGACTTGTAACCTGGAAAGAGATTCTCCCATGCTGCGCTTGGGCATTTCTCGTGCAACCTGCAGACTTGGGTACTTTTGTGCCCAAGAAAAAATTTGTTGCTAACACATTGCAATAATTTATCCATCTGGATATTAGTGGCTAACCACCTATTCTAACTGGCTCAAAACAGTTTTCTGGCAGCTTACTATTTTTAGAAGTTTTCTGGTTCCTAAACTTCCGGGGCCATTTTGAGGGCCTAAATGAAGGTTTTTTGAGATCGAGCTCCTCAATGTTAATCAAAGGCTTCAATTGATCCCCTAAAATGAATCTCCTCAATGATACCTTTCCAACTAGCTATCGTTCGTCCCAAATGAAGATCGTATGTCAAAGTTACGCCCTTGAGAAGTTGATACACCAAACTACCCAAAACGGGGTCCACAAAACTGTTGGATTTTTATCTTCTTGGGATAGGGTTTGGATTTTATTTATGATAAAAAGGCCTTTGGTGCCTCATTGTAAAATCATCTTCTTGATAATGTGAGTAACTGTCACATCTCTTCTCAGAGATAAGCTGCCACCATTCTAGCGAGTCTTTCACTTCGTGTTTCTACAGTTTTGTACATTTCGCTCATTAATAGAAATTGTGTATTAATGTATCTTTGTTATATCATTGTATATATGAGATATATCTATACATTTATTTATTATATCTCTTCTCTCATTTCATGCTGAAAATAATTTGGATCAATGGTATCAGAGTAGGCTGCTCTTGATCATTTTTCAGTGCATGTCCCCGACGAGGTCCAAGTATAGCAAGTTGGGTCTCGAGCTTGTCTCTCTTGAGTACAATCGCTCTCACACACCCAAGAAACCCTCCATGGTGGAAGAAAATAAAAATGAAAGAGAATAATATTCTATCAATCTGTTGCTTGATCAAGCTCTCACGCGATAGAGGGACGAAATGATGGAGAATTTTTCCCACATCCTTCAATGCCTGCCAATAGCAGCAACCACATTTTCATCAAGTGACAACTTTGGAAGAACCTCTCCTTTCAAGGTACATGTTAATTTTGATATTTCCATATTTGAAGGTCAGATAGATGTGGATTCCCTATACAAATAGTTAAATATGCTAGAAGGTTATTTCTTTGTTCACAATTTTTTCGATAGGAAAAATATCACTTTCGTACTCCTTAAGTTTCTCCCCCATGTCAAACATTGGTGGGAAACTTACTGGGGAAAAATTTCCACAGAGAAGTCTGGAATATATGGGGCCGAGCTCACTTGGGATTGTTTTGTGGATGCGGTCAAGGAACAATATTACCCTGATGGAAAGTATGAAGACTGCTACATGAGATAGACCACGCTACATCAAGAGAGAGGCCAAGCTGTGTCAGATTTCACCAATACCTTCCATACCTTGCACACCAAGCTGGGTATCAAAGACTCCGAGGGAAATTTGGTTTTGAAATACCATGGGGCTCTACACAGATACGTCCAAAATGAAATGTATTTTTTGGACATCTCATCACTCAGTGTTGCTTATCAATATGTTGTTAAAAATGAGCAGAAATTTTATCACCAGAACAAGTGGGATTTCAGGTCTACAAATCCGCAACAACTAAATTATGGTAAAGACATCCCTAACAACCATCCTTCATAAAACCAATCCAATCCACGAGAAAAGAAGGGTAACGGAAAGACAAAGAAGGAAACTGGAAAACGATGTGATTTCCACAAAATCCCCTGGCACAACACCAATGAATGTCACTCAAAAGAGTCATTGGTGGCTGAGATCAAAGAGAAGGAGATGAACCCTGATTCATAATCTGATTAAGAAAATACTAGTAGAAGACAAAACATTGACGTAGACCCCACTGCCATTGTCACGACCACAACAATTCAACCAGAAGAATAAACATATCCTGAAGAGGGGGAGTGCTTATTTCATTCACAGATGTGGGTGAAGGGGACCCCATTGCATTTCATTGTTGATATCAGAATCCAGAAGAACCTCATCTCAACAGAGGTCATCAAACATTTGGGATTATCGACAACATCACACCCGCAACCATACAACATTGGGTGGCTTCGCCAAGGATGGTATCTCTGTGTCAGCCAACAATGTCAATTGTCATACGACATCCAACCCTTCAAGGATGAGGTATTATGTGATGTTTCCCCACTGGATGTCTGTGATGTTCTTTTGGGCCAACCATATATGTGGAAGCACCATGCTATTTATGAGTCTTGACACCGTAGTGTCATTGTTACTCTGGGGGGTCATATCTATAGGATACCAAAGGTATTTCCAAGTACTTTCCCACCTAAATAGTTTTGCAAAGTAGTATCTCATACTACAAAATTCAGTTTCTTCACAATCTGTTCAAAAGGTGAACAAAAGAACACTGCAATCACTGCAGTCGCAGTCCAAGCACATTTTTTTCAGTAGAAGTAGGTCGATAAGAATGAAGCCAAGCACAAGGATTCCTTCTACACACAGTCATCTCATGTAGCCAGACTGGTTAAAAATTTCCAACCCTTCCAGCCACAAGTTCGTGACAACCTTCAACAAGCTAAACAACGTAACTTCTCCAGCAAGGAAAGTAGATCATGAAGGTTCAGATTCAACAAGTGCTTTCCCCTTTCCCCCGAGAACTCAACACAATGGAGAACATTACCTCCTAAGGATGGAGGATTGATCCAAGTGGATATCAATGGCTACCCACCTATTCCAACTAGCTCAAAACAATTTTCTGGCAACTTACTATTTTTAGTAGTTTTTCAATTCCTAAACTTCTGGGGCCATTTTGAGGGCCTAAATGAAGGTTTTTCGGGATCAAGATCCTCATTGATAGTCGAAGTCTCTAATTGATCCTCAAAAATGAATCTCTTCGATGATACTTTTCCAATGAGTTATCGTGCGCCCCAAACATAGATCGTATGTCAACGTTATGCCCTTGAGAAGTTGATACACCAAACTACCCAAAATGGGGTCCACAAAATTGTTGTCTTTTCATCTTCTAGGGTTAGGGTTTTGGATTTTCTTTATGATAAAAAGGACTTTGGAGCCTCATTGTAAAATAATATTCTTGCGAATGTGAGTAGCCATCACATCTCTTCTTAGAGATAAGATTCCACCATTCTAGAGAGTCTTGCACTCTGTATTTCTAAAGTTTTGTACATTTCGCTCATTAATAGAAATTGTGTATTAATGTATCTTTGTTTTCGTGGTTGCATCTCTGATATATTTTTGTTATATTATTGGATGTCCGAGATATCTCTGCACATTTCTTTATCATATCTCTTCTCTCATTTGGTGTCGAAAATAATCTAGATCAATCATTGCAACATTGATGGTCACACCAAGGAAAAATGTTGTAAACTACACCTAGAGATGAACCTGAAGAATTGCAAGAAGTAAAGAATGAAAAAAAACCTTCTAGCCAAAGATTCAAGTAATCAGGTTGAAAGTAGCTCGATTTTTTATGACAAGATTGTCTGCACATATGTCTAGAAGGAGGTGAATCTGAGTAGCCTTCATCACCAAGAGGAGAAGGAAATTACCAAGCTCTTCCACATCAAGATTCAGGTCAAGAATACTAAGATAGATGCTCTATTCAACTCAGGTTCACAGGATAATCTCGTAGCAGTGGATTTGGTCAACAATATTGGATTAGAGGTTAACAATCATCCTCACCCCTATTCATTGGGTTGGGTTGTTGGAATGCAGTGGACAGAATGAGGGTTCAACATTAATTGACCAACAAATCCCTAAATATATCGAACCTTTCAGCATCACCTGCAAGCAGGTGAAGTATCACCCATGGTACCTATGAAGACTACAGAAACCAAGTTTCCGCAGTCATGGAGGAATGGGAGAGATTAATCATATTCTTCATAATTAAAATTCATTCATTATACCATTTATCATGTGTGAAAAAAAATCATATAACATATTCATATTAATCATTCAGTCACTAAGTGCATGCAATAAACAAACACACCATAGAAAAACACAAAGACACCATATTTAACGTGGTTCACCCAAAATTGGGCTACGTCCACAATGACAAGATTCTTTTTCTATTATCATGAATCATTCCTTACAAAAGGTGTGCATTGCACTCATATATGACAATTCAGTTCTACCCAATATGTCGTTGTCATTTGGGCATACAATGCACACTCAGTTCTTAACTCATCCATAACATGCTCTCTCCAAAAAAAACTACTTTCTACCCAAAACCCATACAAATTTATACATTTACATTAGGGATTATCCCATTACAAAATGGACCAAAAGGCCTAACTAACTTTTAACTGTCTTCTTCCTTTCACGTGCGTTGACCCCTAAAAATGCGCTAGCTTCCTTCCTTTCTTCCATGCATGCTACTCCTTATCCAACTTGTCTTGCAGTTTTCTCCTACGCGATTCCCCAAAAGGGTCCCAAAATTTCCTCCTCCAACACCTGGAGGTTCATTAGCTGAGGAGAATAAGGAGAAGGAAACCCTACATAAAACAAAGGAGGCCTCTAGAGAGGAAGCAAGGATTGACACACACACTAAAGAGGTAGGAAATGATTCTCCATCCAAGGAATAAAGTCAAGACCCCATCTCTAGGAACTTGTATACCCTTGGAAGTATAAGTAATATCTTTTCATGTGGTGATCAAACTATTCCCCAATCTATTGAGGAGGTGGTCAATATCGAGTCTTTTGATTTGATCAAAAGATGAGGTATATTGTTAATAAGACATAGAGGAAGAGGAGGACACCATTAGACAAGAGTGTACTTTTCATATTAGAAGAAGTAATCCTGGATACCAAAACGGCCAGGATGAGTGAATTATTTTCAACTGGACTTTCCTTCTCCCATGCCTTGTTAGAACAAGTTGTAGCAGAGAAAAGAGAGTTGGAGTAGGTGAAATATGAGGTAGTTTTTCACAAACATCAGGTATAGTATTATCAAGAGGTGGGGGGAGAAGCAAATCTAAGGAAGGATCTCTTGGAAGAGTATGGAAAGAATCTATCAATTCAAGATGATTTGGTGATAAAGGCACTTGGGCTTTGGGAAGAATCTCTACTTGTCAGTATCACATATATGGAAGTCCTTAGATGGGCCAAAAAGGGATCTAGAGAACTAGACAAAGTTAAATTCCTCCAATAGGTCCAGAGGGAGAAAGGTGTTGAAGACCATGATACATAAATTGTATTTGAAGAGTGCCTCTCCTAGATGCATTTGGACACAAAAAATTGGGTAAGAATTGTGGAGGAACCAAAGGAAAGAGTCAAGGAAGAATGGGAAACGTGTAATTCGGTTTGGGAAAAAAATAAATCCCCATTATATTTTCGATCGATGGAAGAAGAATTAGTAGGTTTGTAGAGAAGTGTCGATGAGTACACAGGAGAGGTACAAAATATATCGAGGGTTGAAAGAGGGAACGTGGAGAATTATGTGGTTGAGAAGATCAGTACCATCGACTGATTGGACCAATTAACAAGCATAATGGTTAAGTAAACAGGTCATTTTATAAATAGAAAGCATGAATTGAGCATGCCAATAGATCAACACAATTTTCTATACGGTGATAGATGTGTTCAACTCTTCTCATGATGGTCTAAGTATTTGGATGAGAATGAAAGCCCCAAAACTCCCAAATTTCCTGAGCCATCTTGACTCTATTTTGGGTTCAGTTATTTTTAGTTGCTCATTTACTATTTTTAGTTTTTCAATTTTGTATAAATAAATGGGTCGCCTTCATAGAAAGGACCTTTGGCGAACTGAAATTTTGACTAAATTGATAATTATTTCACAATTAATAGAGAAGATCCTAAGGGTCCAAAGAAGTTTTACCAAACCACTACGTGTTGTGATTACAGGGTTGATTGTTCTACTCTCAATCATCATGTCTATGATGTCTAGTAAGAATTCTTATTTTATCAAGTTAACTTGTTAATTGTGTATGTTGTTGGTATTAGTTTCAAATCTCTTTTAATTTGTTTTTATAGTAAGTATTTGGCTTTATTCAAGATTCAACAATCACATAATTATTTCATGGTTTTTGATATAATTACAGTTGGATAATTACATGTTTGTCAGGATGATAGTTTATCTAGATCTTGCTTGGAATTATTTCTTGGAAGTATATAAGTGAGTTATTCTTTTATTCTATGTTCATATTTCTTTAAAAAAGTTATCTTTAAGAGAAATAATCCATTTTATTCTCTGACACCTTTCCTTTTTTTTAGTTATTGGTTATGAGAGTTGTTTCTTTGAAGCCTCACATATTTGTTTTGTGTGGTACCATGAAGGTTATCCCTAGGGAAGTTTCTCTGAAACACATTAGTTTTCCCCTTTACGTAGAAATAAAACCAAACGTAGAGAATAGGAAAAGAAACAAAAGAATTAAATTTAACAACTTTTAAAGCCCATCGAACGGTTGTCAGACCATTAACCCAGAGGATTATTCTACATCAAATAGGGAGGAGTCTGATTGGGCATCATCCTTGGGTTTAATCCCTCTCATTGAGAAAAGGGAATCCAGAGCCCTCAACACCACGAACCTTATTATTTTCCACAAATGAGATGAATTCGATTGCACATAGGTGTTTTTCTTATGCATCTTTGTGGATTTTTCTATGAAGTATTGATGAGGAGAATCCAAGGCTTTTTTCTCTAAAATTTTGTAAATGTTTTTAGAAAATTAATGAATGAGAAGCCATTGTTGGAGGAGCCATTTGGAGATAGAATTCAATTATAAAATGTGTGATTTCTAGAACTATTTCTACTAATTTGATAAGTTTTGGAATGGTGTAAGCATTTTCTTTTATAGTGTAGAATTTTCTCATGTATTAGCAATTTGTCTTTCTTTGTTTATCTCACAAATTGTTTTTCTATAGCCTTAACCATAATACTATATTTAGCTATTATTTTTCCAAACTTTTATTTAATGCAATTGGTTATTTAAATTTCTTATTTTTTCTTTAGTAACTTTTTACTAGAGGTTTAAAGAGGAAATATATTTGGTGTTATGTTTACCTCATCAATTTTGTTAGTTTATATTGGGCATCATTCTGCACTTTGAATATTAAATTAGCTATATCTCATTTGTTTCATTTAAAAAGTACCTAAATGGTGGAATGGGCCACAACTGATAAAACCAATCAAAACCATCTAAAGTTTGTCGAGCCATAAACCAGTTGGGTTCCATATTACGAATAGGTATAATAGGTACCTTTCATGGGTGAGAATCCCTACTAATTGCATAGGGCCATTTAGTTCTATCAAAAGAAAGCAACCATAGTAAGAATGCATGAAGGCCAAGAAAAGGAAATTGAAAGATACGCTACATGTAAAAGGGAATGATTGATGCCAAAGAACATCATTCTACTTATGTAATTGAGTAGGAAGCAAAGGGACAGATGCCTCTACACTCTATAAAATGAGAAAAAAAGAGGAATAAATCAAAACCTGGTGTGATATATAACCAAAAACACAATGAATTAGAGGCCATGAAATAGCATGCAAACCCAAATCCTTACACATAACCAAACCCAAACCTTTTGTAGTCATCCTTAACTAATAAACTTGAAACACAAACTAGGCATACAAAGAACATAATTGAAAAAAAATAGATACGAAAGACAAATAATATGAAATATGTGAAATATGCCCTTATATTATGATAATCAAAAGAAAGAAATCGATGCTCACTTGCCTCTTAGGGTGGGGTGACCTCTTAGTAAGAAAAGCTATAAACACAACAATACATGAAAAAATGTTACATAGCCTCCTATTCTCTTTATATATATTCCCAGTAGCAGAACCATAAATATTTGTGGTTACATCATTAATGAGTACAAACTACCTTGTGGGCCTTATAAAGTGGACCATTTTACATTAAATAACTATCCAGTATTATCTAATGGGACTTACTCAAAGAGGATGGATACATACATCGATCGATTAAATCCTAGGTATCCTAAGGTAGTGAGGTTAGGGTAGGACCCACAGAGATAAGAAAATTGTTACAGAATCACAAATAGTTCACTTATGGCATATTCATGCTACATATATTTCCATAGGATCTGCACTTTTAGAAATTTGTGCTAGTGCAATTGACATTATCTGGTATACAATATTGATTCTTTCTAGATCCAAATGAAGCCTTATTCATCAAGTTCAAATAAGTTGGTTTTCACCTTACACTTCCATCCCATAACCTTCTTCAGAGAAGAAACATGAAATACTGGATGAACCTTGGAGTGTGATAGAATAACCATTTATAGGTTTATTTTCCAATGCGTTAGATGATCTTATATGGTTCATAGAACTTTGGTTCTAACTTCTAGGTATTTGATCTTTAAGTGATGTTTGTTTATATGGTTGAAGGTGAAGAAATAATTGATCCGCTTCTACAAAAAAATTACTAAGCAATGTTGTTATGCTTGTTGTTTCATTCTATTTTGAGTCATAACCAAATTATATTTAAGTGTGAATAAAATGGCTTCTCTGGTATGAAGTGCATTATCCATTGCTTGAATCTTAGAGGTACTTGGTAAATAGGAAGTCACTAACAATGGTTTTTGTCCATAGAAAAATTCATATGGTTTCATTTTGGTAGCTTGATGATAAGTGGTATGGTACCACCATTATACAAGGGGAAGCCATTGTGCCCATTGGTGTGGTTTTTCAGAAGTGAAAAATCACAAATAGGTTTCTAAGAACTTGTTGACCACTTTGGTTTGACCATATATTTGGGGATGATACAAAGTTATCATGGTTTTATGGGTACCCTGAAGTTTAAAAACTCATGATAATTTTTTTGGGGGGAATGTATGGTCTTGATCCAAAATAATGGAAGTGGGCATGCCATGAAACTTAAAATTATGATCCATGACTACTTGAGAAAATGAGGAGTGGGTAAATGGGTGTGTTAAGGCACATAAATTAACATATTTGGAAAGATGGATAGCTACTACTAGGATCAATAATTTGTTACCTTCTCTTGAGAGTCCCACTATAAAATTCCTAGATATGTTAGTCCATATAAATATTGGGATCAATAGTAGTTGCAACGCCACTAGTGTTTGAACTATCTCACCCCTTTTTCATTAGCAAGTGTCACAGGTTGCTACATGATTATTTTCATGCTTTCCCAAAAAAATGAATATTAGTTATTTTATAGATTTTATGAAAGCTAGAGTAACCTGTTATAGGTATGAATGCAATTCCTCTAATACCTTTTATTTTAACGTAGAATTATTTACTATAAAAATGTGCCCTTTATACCTAAATGTATCTTGCTACCATATATACCCTTTAGGAGGTTCAAGAACTTCCTGAATCCTTTGGATGAGTTGAAATATAGTGTCATTTTCCATAATTTCTCAATGGGATTCCTCAAGCCAATCTAAAACAAGTAATTATAAGGAAAAGAAGGATCCATCCTCCTCAAATTTCCTAGATAAAGCATCAACCACCACATTTTCTTTACCCTTCTTAAATAAAATCTCATAATCATACCCCAGCATCTTGGTGACCTGTTTATGTTGCTCTAGAACCCTTCTTATATAAAATATCATAATCATACCCCAACATCTTGGTGACCTATCTATGTTATTGTGGCGATGATAACATTTTCTCCATAAAATACTTCAAAATGTGGTAATCAGTCTTGATATATAAACGCCTTCCTATGAGGTATCAGTGTTAGGTATCCACTGCATGAAGGATGGCCATCATCTCTTTCTCATATGTATATTTACCAAAATTTCAATTACATAATTTCTTACTGATGAATGCCAAGGGGTGCCCTTCTTCCATCAAAATCACTGAGGATCTTTGTGCGAGCCATCACATTCGAATATAAAAGTCTTAGTAAAATTTGGAACTACTAATATTGGAATAGTGCACATGGAATCCTTTAAAGATAAGAAGGAATGTTTCGTTTCTTTCTCCATACAAATGCATTATTTTTTATTAGTGATTTTAAAGGGGCAACATTTTTTCCATAATTTTTTACAAACTTCCTATAGTAGTTGGTAAGTCCTAAGAACCCTTAAAGGCTCTTCAACATATGATGGTGATGCCAATATTGCATAACAACAAATTTCTTGGGATCTACTTGTAGTCCTTCATAACTAACAACGTGACCCAACTATTCAACCTATGAATCCCCAAAAGAACATTTTGAACATTTCAAGAATATTTGGTGGTCCCTCATGAGTTTCAAGGCTCTATCAACATGCTCTATGTGGGAATCCTAGGTTTTGTCGTAGATGAATATACCATCAAATAATACTATAAAAAAACTACATAGAAAGGGTCGAAAAATTGTAATGGAACATTTCCAAGGATAAATGGCATCTCTAAAAACTCATGATGACCTTCATATGTGTGAAAGGTTGTATTAGGAATGTCTACCTCTTTCATCTGTACTTTCTAGTATCCAAAATGAAGATCAAGTTTAGTGAAAACTTGGCTCCATGCAGTTCATCCAAGAGATACTTAATAATTGGGATGGGGAATTTGTCTTTGATGGTTAACTTATTGAGAGCCTAAAAATGAGGACATATGGCCAATTTACTTCCTTATTTAATACCATGACCATCAGTGATGAGTAGGGGCTAGTACTAGGACATATGAATACAACCTCCAACAATTCCTAAATGATATTTTCTATTTCATTTTTTTGTGCAAACGGGTGCCTATAAGAATGCATATTGGGTGATAGACTACCAAGAAGTAGGGAAATACCATGGTCATTCTCCCCTTGCAAAGGTGGTAAATCTTCCGGTGTTTCAAATACAAGTCAATATTTAGAGAAGGCTAGCTACAATTTAGGGTTAATGTTATGTTGGGGGCTCCCCACTATTTGTATGACATTGAGCCATGTAATAATATGTTGGAACTTGGTTATAATACCCTAGGTTTACTTTAATCAACCAAAAAACCCTTCAGATATCGAACCTTTTGACATCATCTGCATGCAAGTGAAGTGTCACCTGAGGTATCTGCTGGGGCTCTAGGAATCGAGCTTCTGCAGGGATGAGGGGATGTCAGCCTATCATCATATCGATTACTATTTATTGACCCTATGTGAAATATATTTATTCATATCCTTTGATTAGTTAACAAACTCTATTGTGCAGAACCATTATAATATAGATTGCAACATAAACAACCCACTATAACATTCATTATTATTACGCAACAATCATAAAGTAAAAAATATATACTAATCATGCATAAATAAAACATCCATGAGAAATCATATAAAAACAACACATTCAGACACAATATTTAACGTGGTTCACCCAATCCTTGGGCTACGTCAACAATGGATGGATTCTATATTAATCTTCATGAAATCACCATCTCAGGCTTGCACACTATGTTTACAATAGATATAACATATCATACTATCCAAACCTACCTAGCCATCCTGCAGTGCAAGCCTTTCTCTCTCTGCAAAAACCTCTCCAAAACCCCCAATAAGGATTCTCACTCATATACAACCTAATCCCTTACTCTCAATAGCCTAATATCTCTTTTTCAATAGCCTATTCTTACCCAACCCATTACATATTTATAGATAGAGTTAGGGCTCAAAACCCTAATAGCTTATCACAAAAACCTAATGTCTTAGTTGTTTTCCTTCTTTTTCACCAACATGTTGATTTTCCTCCCTTTGCGCCTGTATGCTACTTTTCTTACTTTAGTGTCGAACTGTTGCTTTCCTGCTTTTATTTTGAACTACTGCTTATACTTTTCCTCTTTTACACTTGCTCTGAATTATGCTTTAACCTCAAAAACTGCTCCCTTTTCTACTTTTTCATGCGCTCTTCAAAACTTAGTTATTCAAAATGCCTATCCAACAAGCCCCCAACACTCACCCGTGGCTCGTCCCGAGCCACTTGATCCTATTGCGTCACACCCTTCCACAACTTGATGAACTTCTCGAGAGTTTATCTTTCTATAGAGACTTCCTTCTTTACCTTGGCTTCTTTCTCCAAAATCTCCTCTACTACTTGCGCATTAAGGTTCGTGAGATTATCGTTACTGTCCTGTGCTTATTTCTTCATCATGCTTTGCGAAAATTCTAAATCCCCTATGAATGTGAGTGCTTCATTGATCCATGTGGATATCAATGGCCACACACCTCTTCCAATTGGTTCACATACAATTTTCATCTTGGTAGTTTTTTTTCTAGATTTTTGGGTCCTAAACTTCTATGGTCGTTCTGAGGCCCTAAACAACATTTTTTGGGATTTCTACAGTCACACTATTAAAAACATTAAAGTGTGATAGAAAAATGTGCATTCCTTGGATAGACCTTTCCAACGGGATATCGTGCGCCTAAAACAAATATTGTATGTAAAAGTTATGACCCCGACAAGTTGATGTACCAACTTACCCCATTAGGGCCCACATGAATTTTGACGCTTCATCTCCTAGGGTTATGTTTTTGGATGTCTAGGGTTTTATGATTACTTGTTTATGATAAAAAGGCCTGGACACCTCATTGTAATGTGCTCAGGAGAATGCGTGTAGTTGCCACATCTCTTCTCAAAGATTAGCTACCACCATTTGAGCAAGATTGTTTCATTCTGCATTTTATAGTTTCAATATATTTATTTATTGAATAGAAGTTAAGTTTCATTGTATCTCTCTTATTATTCTTTGTATATATGTGTTAATTTTATATATCTGTGTTTCAATTTGTTTTGCTCATAAATCTGGATTAGTGAAATCAAAGCGGTCTTCTCTTCATTTGTTCTTTGTGCATGTCCCTAATGAGGTCAAAGGTATAAGCAGTTGGGACTCAAACAAGATGAGCCTTTGCAAGATCAGACTCACCGAACCTGAAGGCCTCCCATGGGGGAAGAAGAGAGAGACGATGGGGTAGGAGATCCATTTAAATTGTTTCTCGAGGAAGCCCTCACATGACAAAGGAATGAGATGATGGATAATTTTATGCAAATCCTTCGATGACTGCCCATATGCGACACATCTTCTTTGAGCAGAGCTACCTCCCTCTTCAAGGTACACATAAATTTTGATATTCCTATATTCAAAGGTCAAATATATGTGGATGTTGTAGACAAATGGTTAAACCATCTAGAAGGGTAGTTTTCTATCCATAACTTTTCTGATAGAGAAAATATTACATTTGCACTCCTTAAGGCCATCCCTTATGCCAAAGATTGGTGGGAGACTTTCTGTGAGAAAAATGAAATAGAGGAATCTAAATTGTTTGTATTCGCACCCACTTGGGGTTATTTCAAGGATGTTATTAAGGAAAAATACTACTTTGTTGGAAGTTATGACGACTTATATACAAGATGGACCACACTATGGCAAGAAAGGGACCAATAGTGCCAGAGTTCACCAATGTATTTCATACCTTGCACACCAAGTTGTGTATCAAATAATATGAGTGAAATATGGTGCTCAAGTATCGTGGTGGTCTAAATATATACCTCCAGAAAAAAATGGATTTTCTGGACATCTCGTCCTTGGGTGTGGCCTATCGATATGTTGTCAAAATCAAGCATAAGATTAAACAAAATATGCTTCCATTTGGATATGCAAACCCCTCATAGAAAAATAAGGGAAAAGGTGGCCCAAACCTGCAGAACAAATGCCAGAGAAAGGATGGAAAACATCAAGACAACCATTCTACAATGCAAATAAAGAAGGACAATAGTAAGACAAAGAAAGACACTAGGAAGTGGTACGAGTTCCATAAGAGCCCTTGGCATAACACCGTTGAATTTCTCTCGAATCATTAATTGGTGGATGAGGTGAAAGCCTCTGAATTAGATGTGGGCTTTGAATCTGATTTAGAACCATAAACATGGAGACAGATCATTGGCTCAGAACCTAGGGCCACCATTTCTACCACCAAGGTCCATCCTGGTGAACTTCATGATCCATAGGAAGGTGAGAGCCTATTTCATTCAAAGATATGGGTGAAGGGTACTCCATTGCACTTCATCATTGATAGAGGTATCCATAAGAACCTCGTCTTAGTGAAGGTCGTGAAGTGGTTGGCTCTGCTAACAACATCAAACCCACAACCATACACCATCGGATGGCTCTGCCAAATGAGTGATCTTTGCATCAACAAACAATGTCACCTACCCTATGAAATCAAGTCCTTCAAGGATGAGGCATTGTGTGATGTCGCCCCCCTTGAATTTTCTGATGTTCTTTTAACCCAACCTTATTTATGGAAACATCATGTTGTATATGAGTCTAGGACTTGTAGTTTTATTATTACTTTGGAAAGGAAATTATACAGGATACCCGAGGTAGTCCCACCTATTTCCATTCCCTTGATCTCTTCCAAGAAATGAAGGAAGGTCATCTCTCAGATCGAGAATTTTTTCTTCTTTGTGATTCACAATCAAAGTGAGAGGAAGGTTGCTTCCACATCCATGACAGGTCTCTCCATGAAACTTAAGCAAGTAGATAAGGTCATGGAAGAATAAAAAGACATCTTCTCCTTACCCACTGGGGTACCTCTGTACTTTTAGGTCAAGAACGCAATCGATCTGACCCTCGATGCACTTCTACCCAATGGGCCAATATATCACCAGTCTCTGTCAAAATATGAGGAAATAAAGCACTAGATCCAATAGCTTCTCAAAAAGGGGCACATTCGACCAATCTCATCACCTTGTGGAAGCCCAATCATTATTGTGTAGAAGAAAGAAAATACCTGGTGAATCCGCATTGATTACTGGGCCCTAAATAAAATCACAGTTAGGGACTAGTACCTAATTCCATGAATTGAAAATCTTGTTAACTAGATCAAGGGGAGGAAATACTTCAATAAGAATGATATGAAGTATGGCTACCACCAAGTCCCAATAGAGTAGACTGATGTATGGAAGACTGTCTTCAAGTATAAAGAAGGTCTTTTTGAATGGTTGGTCATGCCCTTTGGCTTGAAAACTTCCCCAACAACTTTCATGAGGGTAATGGATGATATCTTGTGGTCTTTCACCAATTATTTTGTGGTGGTGTATTTGGATGACATCCTCATATTCAAAAAGATTTGGGCAGAAAACTTGCATCATATTCAACAAGTTCTGCACACTCTATGACAACTCAAGCCATATGAAAATTTGGAAAAAATCTTCTTCGGCATGAACATGGTCTAGTACCTAAGATACATTGTTGATGAGCATGGAGTTCATGTCGAACTAGCCAAGATCTAGGCCATTCCTGACTGGCCAACCCTGACCACACTCACTAAGCTTTAAAGCTTCTTAGGCCTTGCCAATTTCTATCTTAGGTTCATGTTGGGATTATACCACATTGCATCGGTCCTTAGACAAATGAATAGGGGTGGTGGAAAGGAACATTTATTGTGGGGCTAGTCGCAATAAAAGGAATTCGATGATTTGAAACAACACTTGTGCTTATCCCAGATGCTCTCATTACCCGACCTGCAACATCCTTTTGATATTGAGACAAATGCTTCAGACTATGTTGTGGGTACCGTTCTCACTCAACATGGACATCCCGTGTCCTATCATAGTGAGACACTATCAGATACAATCTGTAAGTACCCCACTTATGAAAAATAAATGTACTCCATTGTACCATCCTACCAACAGTGGAGGAATTACATTCTCGGGAAGGATAAAATCATCCACACTGACCATAATCCTCTGTAGTTCATGCAGACATAAGAAAAATTGTAGAATGACCACCTTCCGAAGTGGTCCTCATACTTGCAATGGTTCCATATCAACATCAATTATAATATAGGGATCACCAAACATGTTGTTGATTTCCCCACTCAACCTCCAGTTGCATCAATAACCATGGTGCTACACTCCTTCGAGCATGAGACCTCCAGACGCCCCCAACTCTATGAGAGAGATCTTGACTTCACCATTACCTACCATATGCTAGGCACAAACACAATTGTCACTAATTTCCATCTTCAGGATGGTTTGTGTTGGCAAATGTTTACCAAGTAGCGTATTCTTGTCATTGATGGCAAGTACAACAGTGGAGATGGCAGGATAAGAACGATAAAATCCCTTGGGGATTCGGACGTGAAAGCTCAGGAGGAACAACATTGAAGAAAACGTTCGCAGCAAAGGAAAAGCTCAAGATATAGGAGTTTGCAGAGGAGAAATAAGACAGAGATACACAGCCGTTGGATCCCATTCAAATTTCCTGAAAGGCTGACAACCATCAATTCTGCAGAAGCTGCGAGGGAGATAAAGCCTCAGGAGATCGGAGTTATCAAGGTCATGAGAATCGGGACATTGAAAGTCTCGAAATCCTGACATAATCGGGACCGTCCATTTGGAAGGACATGTGGCAGCGATCGGGTGCCACTGGGACAAGCTCGATAAGAGGCTTCATCGGAGAATCGAGAATCAGAGTTTCACGAGTCCCGTGAACAATTACAACAGAAACCCCGAAATTGCGATGAAAGAAATCCTGACTGAACCTGAACTGTCAGGTCAACATGTGATCTATACCGTCGATCCAACTCACGACAGCAGACCACATCAGCTAGGGACACGTGGCACAACCAGATAATGACAGGTATCAGGAAGATTCAACACTTCAGGCACATGTAAGTCATGAATCAGAGTGACACGTGGCAGTATTTAACACATGTCAAACCACGTGTGACATCAGCAAAGTATCAGGGATCGGGACTTTGAAATTACAAAGTCAATTGACATCAGGAATGCCGATTTCATGATGAGCGATTTCATGATTTAATCATAGCTGTTGAATAAAGATCGCATCTAGACCATTGATTCAAGTCTGTATCAGAGTTTCGTGGATCACGAATTCATGAGGCAAAGAACACAATGCAACGAGAATCCTGATTTCGCGATATGAGAAATCGCGATTGAATTTGGACCGTTCAGTCAATATCAGACCTGGACTGTTGATCAAACTCCACATCAGAGTTTCGAGAATCGCAATATGGAGAGACAAAAGAAACAAAGCTGAATTTGGGATATGCGAAATCGTGAAAGCGCCTTATGCATAAGGGTGTGGTCACAGCCCTTGGTCACGGGAAGAGAAGGAGTCTATTCGGATAAGCTCTATATCAGAGTTTTGGGGATCGGGATTTCTAAGTGACTAAAACTATGAATGCCAAGAGTGCCGAAATCATGATATATGAAATCTTGATCGGATCTAAACCGTTGGATCAAGTATTAATCGCAGGGCTAATTTTGCATGCACCAGTGAAACCACCAGAAACCACTGATGGTTTCAGCCAGAGGACTAGAAGACACTTGGGAAAACGACCAGAGAAGCTGAAGAGTGACGATGATGATCACGCAAAGCACTCGAGAGGTGGAGGTGATTGGTGCGGTTGGAGCATGAAGAGGAATGGTGAACATTGCATGCACAAGGTGCACAGAAGCTATAAATACACAGTACAGAGAAGAGTTGGGAGTTTTTGTTGCTATTGGAGTTGGCAGTGATTGTAGTTGGTGAAGGTGATTCATGTGCGAAGAAGAAGGAGAGTACAACAGCTGAATTCAAGGGAAGAGGATCTGTGTAGTGAAAGGGTATGGCACACAGAGCTTAAAAGGCAGAAGAACAGACAGCGCAAGTGATTTGAGCATAAAGGAAATGAGGCAGACAGAGAAATGAAATGGAGCGGAACTGTGATAAGTTAGGTAAGCCATCGTTGAACATCATATCACTGTAATAAATTCAGTAGCAAAGATTTATATTTCAGGGTGGTTGGGAGGAGCTAGGGAGGACTGGTGTCCTCAAAGGTTCAGGTGGGTGCTTGAACATAGGGAGTTGGTGCTTCCTTCTAGTTGGTGCTAGAGAAACCAGGGAGTCAGTGCTTCCTTCTAGTTGGTGCTAGAGAAAATAGAGAGTTGGTGCTCTCAGCAAGTTGCAGCTTTCTAAATAGAGGTTATAGCCTCATTATGAGGTGGTGCTCATATGTATGATAATGTAAAGAATGTAATTATTATTTATCATATAAAGAAAAAGAGGTTTTTACCGTGTATGGGTTTCCTTGGAAAATATCTGTCTCTGTGTTTCTCATATATGTGACTGATGCTAAATGTGCCTGTGTTTATTTCTCTACATTATTGTAATCATCATTCAGTGTCTTTACAAAGAGTTTTAAAAGAGGCATAATTGTTTAAGCTCAGTAACAAATGACTCACCCCCCCCCTCTCTGTTGTCCAACAATTGGTATCAGAGCCAGCCCCTTTTACCTAAGGGTAGATCCTAGAGCTTAAACATGTCAAGCTATGAAGGAAATTCAACCCGAAGGTCTCTGCTATAGAAGAACTTAATGATATGAAAACCTTGCAGTTTGACCAACTCCTCGGAACATTGACTGCATATGAAATGAGAATAGTTAAAGATAAACCCACCTCCAGAGAAGCATCATTTAAAGAAGACAAGAATGAGGATTTTGAGCCCGATGAAATTGAAGAAAAATTTGTGAAGAGACTAAATAAGGGAGCAGGCAAATACAAAGGGAAATTGCCCTTCAAATGTTTTAACTATGGTAGGATAGGGCATTTTGCAAACAAATGTCCCCACAAAGGAAAGGATCAGACTTGTGATGATGAGGAGAAATACA
>JZKD02S1223565.1:97050-109009 GCA_000966675.3 Picea glauca | reverse complement strand
CTTCAACTTCGACCAAAATTTCATGCTCTCGGATCTCTTGTATGCATTCCACCAGTCGATAATTTATTTAGTTGTGCATCCATGAGTAGTCGACGAGCGTAAAACCAACAACAAGAGTAAAATCCTCATTTCATGTGCTTCCTCCGGTTTTCTTTGCAGGATGATTAGAATCCACAAGCATCCATGAGGAATATTCACGTGTTGAGAAACATCACAACAACAACCTTCCACGAGCATCTCCAAGTTCAAGTCACACGACCCTCTCCAAGTTCAAGTCACACGGCAACGGAACCAATGTTGTAATACATACACAAGTATCCTTTATTATATGATATGATGATATGACGATACAACACAATTATATAAAACCTCTCACATGAAGCTATTTGAGCCTTCATGTTCTTGTATATTCTTAGTCGACTGTCGGGTCTAGTCGAAATATTCAACTAGCCCCTACAACATATCCCCCCACCTCACTTCCTTCCTTGTCCCAAACAAGTGGAGGTTATATAAAATTATTTTTTGAGATTTTAATTACAAAATTACAATATTAAGAAGTAGAAGATGAAGAGAGAGAGAGATATGTAAGAAGAAGAGACAAAATATTCATGTGGTAGATTGACTTAAAGAACTATTTCTGATTATTGTGTTGTTCCTGGACTTCCCCTGATGGATTCATTGAATTCCTTTCTCTTTTCTCTTTTTTTGCTGACTTTGAAGGTGGTATGAATAATGCTAGGGTTTGACTTCTTTGTTTGTTGGATGAAGTCACACCATGTGCCAATCATCTGCTATGCTTTTGGATTGACTTTCTCTGCTATACTTGATGTCTGGAATGAACCTGACTGTTGGTCAAATTGTTAATTTGTGACCTACATTTTATATATTAGTTGATTGAGGCGAATGGTTGCTTAGTTGGTTTCCAACTGCACTTTGTGTCCCTCCTTCTGCCATTCTTATTCTTGTTGTGATAGTTGTAGCTCCATTTATTTTTAGTTTTCCATCTATGTTGTGAGGGATTGTTTTATTTTTCTATCAGTTTCCAAGTTTCTTTCTCTTTCTATGCCGTCGACTGCAACCTCTTGTATCCAAAATTTACTAAATGCATCTACAAAATGGATCAGCCATTCACTTACCATAGAATTCAGTGTGCTAGCCTGTTTGGTCAATTTATCTATGTTTTTCTTGAATCCTTTCATATTATTTCATTCTATTTCTAAGGCAATGTCCATCTGCTCCTGAGATGTTTGAATTTCTTTGGTGGCTAAGTCACGTTGTTGTTCGACTTCTTCTTTTTCTTTTTTTAGGGCCACTACTTGTTGTTGATAGTCTATACTAGTTTTGGTCATTCTGTCAATTAGCTCTTTAAAGCCTTCTAAGGGGTTCTATGCTTCTGGTATCTATTCTATCCCCTCATGCAATCTGACTTCTTCTCGGCATTCCTTCAAGATGTTATTTTTCTCTTGTTTTAGTTTCTCAACCCAACTTCCTTCTTTGAGTACCTTCTTCCATCGCCTTGTTGATTCTTTTGAGATGGCTCCATGTAAGTTGAATAAGCGTTTGTCAGAAATAGTGGTCGGGTTGAAGGAAGCCTCGAGTCCTCGACCATGGAATCTAATGGAGTAGTTGTTCAAGTCATTATGATAGTAATCATGGGTGACTTCTTTTTCTTTCTTTTATTTGCATATTTGGATGAATGACCATATTTTGTTATCGTTTGATGTGTCATCATAATTCTTTTTTCACTTGTTTTTTCTTTTTCGTCCTCTTGTTGTTGATTTTTTTGCACCTCCATATCCTATATGTCCTAGAGATCTGGCCCCTTTCTATTGGTATTCTAAAAATCAACCTGATTGATATCAGGGAAAGGCCTCTTAGTGTGCAAATTTCCAAATATTTTAATTTGTATGTCCATGATGTCTCTTTTTAGCTCTACTTCCTTATAACTCTAGAAAGCCTCATCTTGATGTGTCGCAGTTGTCTGCAAGCCATATTCATACTGATCCAATGCTTCAAACAGATGAACTGCCTACTTTTGTGTTGGGTTGGTCGGCTCACCGACTTGTATTGATTCAACTAGATGTTGTGGTGAGGTTGGTTTTCTAGTCAACTGATGTTGTATCGACTCAGTGTTGATTTCCTCGACTGAATCCTGCTTCTCTATGTTCATGGTTTCTATCTCAACATCATCCATCTCGACTAGCTAATCTTATTTTGTTTCTTCCGACGACTCGATGATTATGAGTTTCCTCTTCTTTTTCTTTGCTGGAAGTTTTTCTATGATGGGAGTTGACTGTGTTGGAGGTGAATCCCTGGTGAGGTCGATTGCAACATTAGGTGTCCTTTTATTACTTGGTGTTTCTTTTGGCCTTATTTCCGATTGTGTCATGTTCATTGTGACCTTTGTTGGGCTAACATAAGTAATTGTTCTTTCTAATTTTTTCCACCCCTTCGCCCCTCTTGTTTCAATTTTCCTAAGTGTTCTCTTGATGTTCATGACCTGCTTCTTTTGTTTCTTAGCTTTCTAAAAAGCCTCCTTCATTTCTGGTCCAACCAAGGAACTGTATATTTTTTTCATGACAGTAGTGTCTTGTCTTTTTTGTTGTAACTTTTTGGTGATATTAGTGATGATACTTGTCATTTTCTCTTTGATGACGGGGTCGTTAAATTCGATGCCCTCATTCGACTGTAATGTTTCTCTCCAAATATCCTTTGTGTCGATCTTTAGTGCTGATTCCTCGACAACCTTCTTCCCCTTATTCTTTTTGGCCGGTTGCATTATTTTTCCTGGGGATGGATTTGCAGGTACAACTACCAAGGCTTGTAAATATTTGACAAAAGGAATTTTGTAGATATATTCTTCTCTTTCTTCTTCTTGCTCCCCATCGGTTAGTGGAAATACTACAAGAACCCCTGTCTGTTGTGATTTAGGTGGAATTTCTAAGTTTTGGTTTATTTGTCTTTATAGCTCTGTGAAAATTTCTTCCACTATCGGTTGTTAGTGCAGTTCTTTTGGCTCTGGTGCCAACATGACTCCACACCGCATCTTTGTGCAGTCGAATTCAAGTCAAATATGACAGGGTGTTATAAGTTCTTGACAAAGTACTTGTTCGACCCACCATCTATGTGTACCATCTTTCAAACCTGCGACCCATAGTCGAAATATCTCTTATGGTGGAAGTGAATTTTAGGTACTTGCTTGATTAGATTTGAAGAATATGTACTTCTCCATTGTCGGTGTATTATTTGTTGTAAATGTTGGTTCTTCGATAGGACCATATTGCTTCATTTCTAGCCAGATTAGTAATGAAGGAAATTTCATGGCCTTTCTCGAATCTTAAACTTCCTTACAGTTGGTTCTGATCATGTTGACCAAGTGTTCCGCCCAATTGAACCTTTCCACATTATAATATACTTGTTCTATTGCTTCAACCATTGTCATCTTTATGTCTGACACCCAAGCTACTAGTGTGAAGCACAAATATATTATTATTTCATTCCAGTAATCTCTTAAGTTGGTAATTTTATTGATCAACAACTCCTTAGAGTTTTTGGCCATCGTCGACCCCGTCAAAAATTGCATCTAGTCGTTGGTGTTGGCTGACTTTGATACCTTGGCCTCTATCCTTGAAATTCCCATGATTTGGTAGATGAGTATGCCGATTATTTATATTGGTTGATCCATCCATAGGTATTATAGATGATTTCAACTAAAAATGAATGTCACTGCTTCTTCCTTCCATCGACCCATGTCAACGATTTTTGGGGCGCCAAGGATATGTCTAATTCCTACTTTTTCCAGGAATTGGATTTCTTCTTTACAGCTTCCTTCTTGCATTTCCCATTCTATGAAATTTAGACAGTGCTTTCTCTAATATGCTTCCTCCATCTTAGAATGCCATATATTCTACATCTGGATTTGTAGTGGCATCATAGTCGCTCTAGCAAAAAATTGTCTCGTTCTTGAACCTTCTGTTGAATTTTCGACTTGACCTCTCATCCTTGGCATTTTTGGATCCTAATTACTGGTTTCGTGCAAGGATGGTGAATTTACAGGTTTTGTCTATTGTTCTCTCTACTCTATACTTAGTTGTGGAGGATAAAATAACAATGAGGAAAATTCATACGCTTCTTTGAGATTTATAGCCAATAGCAAGAGAGTTGGTTTCAATGCATCCAATTGTTCTCATATTTCATGCTCTTTCGTCACAATTATTGGTGGTACGAGTGAGTCGAGTGAGTGGATGTTTATATCATTTTTTGTCTGGAATTCGTTTATGTCCATCATTCATTAATTGCAAAATATTTTGGTTGATTGTCACACGTATTGGTATAATCATTGATTGTGTGAGTAGCTGTGCAATGGTCATTTCCGTCATTAATGCTCTCGCCAGCTCTAACCTGTCCAGAATTAAATGCACTTTCTTTGTCAAAATCAATGTTTCCTTGGTCGGTGTTGTCCCAGGCTCAACCGATGAGGTATCCTCTTTTTATACATGGTCGATACTTGGGCCGACCAACTGGTATTCTTGAGTCATGTGTATTATTGGAATGACTTAGTCGATGTCATTGATGGATTGTTTTCTCATTCATTTTGATAAGTTTAACTATGCTTGAATGATGTCATCATTTTCTATGCCAATTTGATTCATGTTCTCTTGTTCTATGCTCACTTGATATATGCTCGTCTGATCTAATCTTTATTGATCTGTGCTTACTTGCCTCTGGAATGAACCTCTCACTTGATTCTCTTCTCATAAGTATTTATCGTAAGTTGGTTGATGGAGAGGAATGTCAGGAATATCTTTTGCTTCTTTGTCTCGGGCTCGACCATGGAATTTTTTCTCTCTCCATTATACTTTATTGTTGCTTTTATTTAGTGCTATGGTTTTCCTTTAAATACTTTTCCTTTTCGATTTCCTATACCTGAATTTGTCTAATTGTTTTTTGTTTATTAAATTTAATCATGTTTTATTTCACATAAGTATGATTAGTTGATTTAGTTGGTTCATGTTGGCAAATCCCTGCTATGTTTTTCCAACATGATACATTTCTCTTACACCTGTTACTTCTTTAGACAAGCACAATTAATTAATTTCTTAAATGGTTTACACAATAATTTTTTGAGTTGGACCACTCCAATCGGTTGAATATCTTCTTCCACATAAGGTCCAAGCCAAGATGTTTCCAACTTTATGGGTTTTCCTTTTATGCGACTGTCATATAGTAAGACTAAATCTCCATCTTTTGTGTATTTTTTCTTTATGTGTTGTTGGCTAGACTAAACTCTTGCTACCATTCTTGGGCTGACCCAGGTTCAGATCTACTATGGTTTCCAACACCCCCCCCAAAAAACTATTGGCCCTCCCTAGTAAACCATAAGGAAATATAGCACACAGGATGCACTGCACAGTCTCACCCAAGATAGTTCTTATAGGTGGCTGCAATGCTCAGGTGCTTGCAGCCCTGGAATGATTGGGGATCTGGAATTAACCTCTATTATCTTCATTTATTTAATCTACCATTCATCTTATCTTGATTAATCTATCATTCTTACTCAAGCATGTAAACTAACAGATCTAACTAAGTCATTCATTCATGTTTCTAACATATAATCATCAACATCAAAGGAGATACACAACGTTCCATCACATAAAAAATTATCTACCGTGGTTCACCCCTCCTGGGCTACGTCCACAAAGATTTGACTGCTCCTCTCTTTTATTATTAAGTATCCAAAACTATAGCACCTCGTGCATTACAATTCTCCATCACAACAGGTCGAGATCTATAATGAGGCGGACTAGATCACACCAGGCTCCTCATCCTATGATCTAAACCTCAAGATATACCTTGTTTTCTCTCCTCAGCTCAACAACTTACAAAATAGATCTGAAACAACATAGTAAACAATGACAACCAACATGACATCTAACTCCGAACCGAAGAAAAACAACAACCCCCGACCTAGACCTCCTAGGTACCTATTTAAACCTGTTCTTGGCTTACTAACCATTACATATTCTTACCAAAACCCTAAACCTATAATGGTTAGGTATTCTTTCATGCGTTCCTCGCATGATTTCCTCCTCTGTATGTGCGTTTATCTTACACATGCCACTTTTTCTGCCAGCTGTCTTTTCCTTCTTTGTTCTTTATTCTCCAAAATTATTCTTTATTCCAAAATGGGTTTGGGCCCAACAAGTCCCCAACACTAATATGTGGCTCATCCTGAGCCACCTAGGCACTGTGCACCCCCTTGAAAGCCTTTCT
The DNA here is from genome assembly GCA_000966675.3 of Picea glauca. NCBI lineage: Eukaryota > Viridiplantae > Streptophyta > Pinopsida > Pinales > Pinaceae > Picea > Picea glauca. Next base: position 102,736 of record JZKD02S1223565.1, on the reverse strand, counting down.
AGACTATGGAACTTGTCTACCAGTCCCCTTCCTCATGTTTGGACCTACACAACCTTTTTTGTAAGCACTTCTAAGTTTTTCACTGTGACTTCCTCCTGAACCATGGCTATGCATTCCACCTGTGTTTGTGCCATGTTCTTCTTCTCTACCTTCAGCTATGTGATCATTTTTTACTCTTTCTTTTGGAGGGGTTCCAACTGTGTCTGTCTCTCCTGTTTGTGTGCCTGTTCCATCTTTAGTTTGGCCTATAATATGTTCATATTCTGCGTTCCTTTTAAACACTCAATGATGGCCATTGTCTTCTGCCTCTACTTGAGGTCCTAGATTTTAGCATTTATCCTCTCTTCCTCTTGGTCCCATCGTTGGACCTGCTCATGTTCCTCTAATTCTGTCCAAAGCTATGTTGTTATGTCAAAACATTTTGCTGTTGTGTTAACTTGTTTCTCCAACTCTTCTAGTTGGAGTGCATCTTCTTCTTTCCTCTACTCCCTAACCTATGGTGGAGTCCTCAAAGTCAAATATTCCTTCAGTTCCTCAATGTGTTTCCTGTATTGGTCGATAATTTGGGAAATTTGATTGATTTTATCCTTTGTATTTGGACTCTCGGCCTGCGCACTGTCCGGAAGGTGGCTGTAGAATTTTTTCACCCCTTGTTCAATTTTATCTGTGCACTCTTTTTCTGCTTTATTATCAAACTTTACTTGTTAGACCACAAGATCTAATTTTTCCTTGTCATTTTTAATTTTCTATAGTTCTACTGCATCTGTTCTCGTGCATGACTACACCTCCTGCGCGATGTTGACTTCGATTTTGTACAAAACCTTTGTTGGTATCTTAGCCAATACTATGTCGACCTACGCTACATATTTTAGTGGCATCTATGTTGTGGTTTCATCCATTTGCAACATGTCATTGGTTACCCTAAATGTTGGACTCTCCTGCACAATTGTGTGAACCATGTGTTAGGTTTGTGGTGTAGTCCTTGTCACCGTTGTTGTTTCTCCCTCGTGAATGGATGTTGTTCCCCTTTCAGACCTCTGCACGATCTTGATTTTCTCGAGGACCTATCTTATGCCAGCCAGATGGTCTTGTATCTTCCCCTTTTGATGATTTTCTTCTTCCTGCACATTCTTAGCCACAAGATCCATGTCCTCCTTTGTTATTGTATATTCAGGCGGCTCTTTGTGCACCTTTTCCTTCTTATGCATTCCTCCTAACTGTGAAATTTGTCTCTTAGGAAACCTTGGTTCTTTGGGAGTAGATGTTGAGGGAGTTCCCTGTGTTCCCATACCCCCCACTCCTTGTTATTTTTGTTGCGAGGAAATATCCTACTTTCTTGGTTGTTCAACCTTCTTTGTTTCCTTATCATCCTTCTTTCTTGCACCCCCCTTCTTTTGTTGTTCCTGATTCTATGTTTTTTTTGAATGTTCAGGCATATATTTATCTCCTGCAGGTGTCTTAGCCAGCCCTACATCCACCTCTGTTCCCTTTGGTACTTCCTGATCTAAGACTAGGATCTTCTAGTCATTGGGATAATCTCTCATGGCCATCTCTACATCTTCCTCCATGATGCAATATCACATTTGGAGCCACTCCTTTCTTGGATCCACGTTTTGTGCCTGGATGCTTGAAGTTGGTGATGTCATTGAACTGCATGACTACCTCTGGAGTTGTTCACCAAGTGTTGGTGATACTCTCCTGGATATGTGTGAAGTACTTCAAAAAGGTACATGTGTTTGTGATTATGCACTTGGGGTCGAAGTTGCTCCTAATGACATGTATCGGGTTGCACAACACTGACCTATCTGGTTGCAGAAGTATGAATATGGGGGTTCTCTCCACCCCATCATCATGATCAACATGAGTAGCCACAAGTAGTGGAACTATGTGATAAGGTACCTCCTAGGTACCTATTTATACATGTTCTTGGCTTACTATCTATTACATCTTCTTGTGAAAACCCTAAAATTATCATGGTTAGGTCTTCTTGCATGCATGCCTCACATGATTTCCTCCTCTGTATGCATGATTACCTTGCACATGTTGATTTTCTTTCCAACTTTCTTTTCCTTCTTTGTGCTTCATTCTCCAAAATTATTCTTTATTCCAAAATGGGCCTGCACCCAACATGTGTCAATCTTTCCATGCTTTCTATTGTTGATTCTGAACCTCTTGGTGATGTATTTATATTAATATTTCTTCTTACTACTTGTTTAATTGATACATTCATTTATTCACACTTTTGCTTTCATCAAATTTTTCTACAACTGCAACCTTTTATGAATTGGTCCAAAATTGTAAATGGGTAACAACTTCTTGTCCATAGACAAGCTTAAATGGAGTCTGCCCATTCGATCGTTTGTATGTTGATATATACACCCAGAGGATTGCAAGAACCTTGTTGTCCCAGTCATCTTTGTTTATGCCGAAAATATTTGTGATTCCTTTGTGTAATGTTTTGTTAAATGATTCAGTTGCCTCGTTTTCTTGTGGGTGATAAGTTGTTGTTTTCCTATGGTCAATTACAAAATTTTTAAGTATGAATTTAATTTTTTCATTCACGAAGTGAGTCCCCTGGTCGTTGATTAATGTCATAGGACAACCAAACCTTGTAATTATATTTTCATATATGAGTTTTATTGCTACCTCTTTAGTATAAGATTCATCTGGTTACTTTTTCCCACTTGGTCACATATTCGACCATAGTAATGATGTTCTCGGCACCGATTCTTCTTTCCCTTTGTGGAAATGGTCCAATTAAGTTGATAGCCCAAATTTCAAAATATCGATTGGAGTTTTCTGAACTTAGTGGCATTTCATTTTTCCACAAAGGTTGTCCAAGCCTCTGACAACTATCACATTTTCTTACTTGATATCAACAATATTTATGCAGATTCGACCACCAAAATCCTGCTTATAGTACCTTTCTAGCTGTTGTGTCGGCCTGAAAATGTCCCCCTATTGCTCATGCATGGGCTTCATTGATTATATCCTCTCTTTTGTGTTCTGGCACACATATTCTTAAAACATCATCCATTCCAATTTTGTATAAATATTTTTTAATGATTGTGAATGGTGCAACTTTTAGGGATAGAACTTTGTTTTTCTTTGTTGGCAAGTCTTCTCGTGCCTTTCCTTCTTCTAGGAAATTGGAAATATCTTCTAAATATTTAGGGGCAACTTTGACTTGAAATAAATGTGCATCAAGAAGATCATCGGTGATGCCTATGGGGTCTTCTCTTGTTTCTAGTCATGATAAGTGACCAGGTTGGACATTATTTTCCCCCAGTGTATGATTACCTCAAATTCAAATTCCTAAAATAATAGTAACCAATGACAAATTGATCTAAAATTGAAGAAGACTTGAAAAACTTGAATAATTATTGCAAGTGAAATGTTATGTGTTTAAAGCAACAGGATCAATTTGCAACACATAAATTAAGGATTACTCATGCAAAATACACATAGACAGCAACATAAACATTGAACATAAACACATGTGCACATCAATTGATAAAGGAGTTCACCCCTCCTATGGGCTACATCTCCTGGTCCAGCTTCCAATGGATCATTATTATTAATTGCTCAAAAATTTCTCAAAAACATGTCTTACAATGCTCAAACTGACAAACTGACTGCTCCAATGGCTTCCCAGCATCCCAAAACCCCTGTCTGGGCTCTTTCGGCACCTCAATCAGTCGAAAAATGAAGAAGTTAGGCCTCTTGGAAGTCTCCCTCTTCAAGCTTGCTGTCTCTGGTTCTACAATTCGTACCTTTCTTGCACAAACCTGGCTCACACGCTCTTTTAAGCACAAAAAACCAGCACCGGGCGCAACCGCGCCAACGGTGCAAACCGTAGGACGGTTAAGGCACCTCCAGCCCCTAACCGCCTCGGCACTTGGGCGTATGGTGCATGCAACCAAAGGCTGGGAAAAAAGGTGGTTAGTTCGTTTGAACCGTGCCAACGGTATAACTCCTGCGCATATACAATAGAGTGACATACGTATTACCACACCTACGTGCACATTTATATTACACGGTTATATATGTATAGTGGAACCATATCCACGGGCTATGTAACATAGACCCCGCGCATTTCAATTGGCAACTATATATAACATGGTCATATTATAACGTTTAACGACCACGGGCCGGGGCTTAGCCCCAACCCGACCCCTTTCCATATAATACAATGCACCACATTAAATACAAACGCATAGACATATATGAAAAGGAACAATGGCGAGAAAGTTGGTTATTGGAATTTGTTAAGGTATTATGTGGAGGAGAGGTCCAGGGGTCGAACCCCTCGGCCTCCAACATTTTATATATAAACTCCTTAGCCAACCAGTGAGCGACACGTGGCGCCCTTGGATTGGGCCACGTGTCCTCTTATTATTGGTCACCCAATGACATGTGTCAACATTCGACTCGCCCAAAATCGACCAACCAATATCTGCCACATCACCACCGTATGGCCTGTATGGTCCTGCCATGTCACCGTACAGACTATACAGACTATACGAACAGGTACAGTTAGCATCCAAAAATTTTTCCTGTTTGGCTTGGCAGACAGATCACGATATCTCCTCCATACGGACTCCGTTTGAGAAAGTAAATATACCACCAGAATCAGGAAGACGAGACAAACACAATGGCGCTATTTTTGTCGCATTCCGAACACTTTGAAAATTGAGCAAAATTTGATCCCCTGATCACACCTCCCCATTGGGAAGCTTTTGGACCTCCAAAAGACTATCTCAGTCTATGTGAAGATGAGGGTATAGTTCCCTCACCCTTCCAACCTCAATCCACATGGCCTTGCTTAGATTCGTCCCTTTAATACCAACTCACAAATACTCCACATTTCCTCTCTTCGAAGTTCGCATTCTCCTATCAAGTATGGTGTCTTCCTACAGTTCTGTTAGATACTCTGGAGAAAAATCATCTATGGACGGAATCTGAACATGCTCTCCTTGATCATCAATCAATGGAGGCTCATACAACTTCAAATTCTCAACATTAACAACTGCATACATCTGCATATATGGAGGCAAATCTAAACAAAAAGCGTTGTTACCAATCTTGTCGACAATTTCGAAGGGACCATATCGAATTGGTTTCAACTTTTTACCTTCTCCTTCAAGCCTCTCCTTGCTGATGTAAAGCCACACTTCATCACCAACCTCGAAACTATGATCAACACAATGCTTGTCACGTCTCGCTTTGTACTTGGCCTGACTCTTTTCCAACTGCTCTTGCACCACCTGATGTATCGACTGGATTTGTTCAATGAACTTCTCTGCCCGATCAATATCACACTGCCCATCAACAACAATATCTTTCCGAAAGATAAAATCTAAAGGTGACTTGGGCAAATAGCCAAAACATGTCTCAAATGGCGACGTTTGAGTCGAAGAGTGCTTGGCTCGATTGTACGCATGTTGAATGTAGTGTAAATGTTCATCCCAAAGCTTAGGATGCTTGCTGCAATAAGCATGAACAAGATGTACCACTATACGATTCACCACCTCTATCTGATCGTCTATCTGTGGATGAAAAGTTGTGTTGTTTTTCAACTTGGTGTCCATGAGTGCCCACAAACTCGACCAAAAACTTCCAACAAATCGAGAATCCCGATCAGAAATAATGGACTTGGGCAAACCAAAATGCACCCAAACATTTT
>JZKD02S1223565.1:66708-94102 GCA_000966675.3 Picea glauca | reverse complement strand
TGCCATGCTTGGTGAATGTCTCTCTGCAACTTGCGGTGAATGAAACTGCTTCCTCCTTGTCGGATAAGAACTTGGCTCCACAAGTTGACCTTCTCCTCTTATGAGTTTCAACCTTTTGAGCATCAGAAACAAAACTTGCAAACAATTAAGTCTTCAAAACCAGTGCTTTGATACCAACTTGATCTAAAATTGAAGAGGACTTGAAAAACTTGAATAATTATTGCAAGTGAAATGTTATGTGTTTAAAGCAACAGGATCAATTTGCAACACATAAATTAAGGATTACTCATGAAAAATACACATAGACAGCAACATAAACATTGAACATAAACACATGTGCACAACAATTGATAAAGGAGTTCACCCCTCTTATGGGCTACATCTCCTGGTCCAGGTTCCAATGGATCATTATTATTAATTTCTCAAAAAGTGCTCAAAAACATGTCTTACAATGCTCAAACTAACAAACCAACTGCTCCAATGGCTTTCCAGCGTCCCAAAACCCCTGTCTGGGCTCTTTCGGCACCTCAATTGGTTGAAAAATGAAGAAGTTAGGCCTCCTGGAAGTCTCCCTCTTCAAGCTTGTTGTCTCTAGTTCTACAATTCGTACCTTTCTTGCACAAACCTGGCTCACACACTCTTTTAAGCGCAAAAACCCAACAACGGGCACAACCGCGCCAATGGTGCAAACCGTAGGATGGTTAAGGCACCTCCAGCCCCTAACTACCTCGGCACTTGGGCGTATGGTGCATGTGACCAAAGGCTGGGCAAAAAGGTGGTTAGTTCGTTTGAACCGTGCCAACGGTATAACTCCTGCACATATACAATAGAGTGACATACGTATTACCACACCCGTGCACACATTTATATTACATGGTTATATGTGTATAGTGGAACCATATCCACGGGCTATGTAACATATACCCCGCGTGTTTCAATTGGCGACTATATATAACATGGTCATATTATAATGTTTAACGACCATGGGCCGGGGCTTAGCCCCGGCCCGACCCCTTTCCATATAATACAATGCACCACATTAAATACAAACGCATAGACATATATGACAAGGAACAATGGCGGGAAAGTTGGTTATTGGAATTTGTTAAGGTATTATTTGGAGGAGAGGTCTGGGGGTCGAACCCCACGACCTCCAACATTTTATATATAAACTCCTTAGCCAACCAGTGAGCGACACGTGGTGCCCTTGGATTGGGCCACATGTCCTCTTATTATTGGTCACCCAATGACATGTGTCAACATCCGACTCGCCAAAAATTGACCAACCAATATCCGCCACATCACCACCGTATGGCCTGTACGGTCCTTCCACGTCACCGTATGGACTGTACGGACAGGTACAGTTAGCATCCAAAAATTTTGCCTGTTTGGCTTGGTGGACAGATCGCGATATCTCCTCCATACGGACTCCATTTGAGAAATTAAATATACCGCCAAAATCAAGAAGACGAGACAGACGTAATGGCACTATTTTCAACGCATTCTGAGCACTTTGAAAATTGAGCAAAATTTGATCCCCTGATCACAAATCTTGCCTTGATGGACTAGTTTATTTACCAAGTATTTCAGTGCTTGATGGTTTGTAAAAAATATGAAGGGATTTGCAAGTAAGTAGTGATGAAAAATTTGTAGATAAAATATCGTTGATAGGATTCCATTTCCATAGTCGAATAATTTCTTTATGCATTATTTAGTTTTCAAATTTCATACACATTTGTATGATCCATTGTCTCTTCGTATGATTGTGCTAATACCGACCTGACAATTACATTGGACGCATCGACATGGACATGAAATTTTCTCGACTAGTCTGGAAATTTTAGAATGGGTGCTTCGACCAACTTGTTCTTTAAGAAGTCTCGAATCCATTCAAATTCAACATATTTTCATAAGAGCTCATCAATTGGGAAGGTGATGTATGAGTAGTGGCATATAAACTTCCTATAATATCTAGTGTGTCCCAATAAAATTTTTATTTTTTGTTTATTGACAGGTGGTTTTAGATCAAGGATAATTTTAATGTTTTACATGTTGACCTTTACCCCATCTTTACATACCACATATCCTAGGAGGATTCCAATAGGTGTGGAAAATATACATTTTCTAATGTTTAATGATAGTTGATTTTGTCTATAGTGTGCTAGCATAAGTCGAAGCCATTTCACATTATTTTTTAATAGACTATATATTATCTAGTCGTCAAAGTATACAACCATAGTTTTTCAGATATAATCTTGAAATACTTTAACCACTATTATTGAAAAAACTGTTGGTGCGTTCAATCCAAATGGCATTACTATGTAGGAGAAAGATCCAAATTCTGACACAAATGTTGTTTTTTCTTGATCTTATTTTTCTATTGGCACCTGGTTATATCCTGAAAACTCGTTAGTGAATGAATAACATTCGTGAACAATGACTTCATTGAGGATTTCATCGGCACAGGGGGCGAGGAATGGATCTTTCACAATTTGTTTATTGAGTACTTGGAAATCAACACACATTCTTAATTTTTTAGGATCATATTTCTTTGGTTGCACCACCATGGGACTTGCCCATTCTGCCTTATCAATATGGTAAATAATACATGCTTGTATCATTCCTTCAATTTATTTCTCAACGATCGGTTTATATTTATGCGTTAACTTGTATAGTCATTTTTTTATTGGTTTTTCTCGTAGAATAAGTTCAATATTCATTTCTCCCATTTACTCTACAGCTCCTTTCAAGTCCTTGTAGTCGCATCCAAAAAAATATTGATATTCTTTTAGTAGGGTGACTATGTCGGTTTTTTTCTTGTCGGACTAATAGTCACCTATTAGTACCAATTTTGGTCAATCATCATTTGATATGTCAATTTTTTTTTTGTTTTCCACATCCATCCATTCTAGTGGTTTTTCTTCATCGAAGTGGCGTTCTCCTTCTTCAATTATTGTAAATATTTTTTGGGAATTCGGGTTGTTCCTGGTCTTATTTTTGTTCCATGGCTATACATAATACCGAACTCACATGATTATGCAGTGTTGGGTGGTCTTTTTTCCATTGGAATCTTTTTCTTGGCCATTTTATATTTTCCATGTTGATCCTCTGTACAGTTGATATTTCTTTGATTTCAACCCAATGTGATGTATGGACACAAGCTTCTTAAATATTGTACCATTTTTCTCATCTAATGTACTTGGAAACATATGGGGACATACCCTTTCATCCTTATATCCTATTTTTCGCCACTCACTTTCACAATCTTGAATATGTTCTACCAGGTCATAGCCAATTTTGAAGGTGGGAATATCTGGAGCTTTGGATAATTTCTTGTCTCTGAATCATTCAACAAAGTACGTCGACACGGTCATCCATGTTTGTAATATGTGGGAATGTGTTTCCCACCATCTTGTAGCTTGGCCTATGAAGGTTTCCACAAGTCTATATGTCCTCCCTTTCTCTCCTATGGATTTATCACTCATTTTTATCACTCGTTCCCATGGTCGAGCACATTTATCACTCATTTTTGTCTTTGTTGATCTTGAAAACCTCTTCTAAGTTGTGAGATTGGTTCACCTTTCTTTTCACTAGTTTGGTCTTTGTCTCACGCTGTTTTCAATTGTCTAATTGATTGGAAGAAGTCTGTAAAGGTTTGATTGGTCTTGAGTTTTTTTTCAAGCTTCCTTGGAACATATCGCTCTTTTGAATGATTGAGATTCTCTTGTTTACCACAACCTAGTCTTGAGTACTTGTTTCTTGTTTCTCATCTTTAAGGATTGTTGAGTGATTTCCTCTTTCTCATTTTTCATTGTTTGAGTTCTTGTTGGAGGAATTATGACATTATTCTTTCTTGTTGATGTTTAGAGTTCTTGATTGAGCGAGTTATTTCATACTTAGTTTCTATCAGTTATCATCAATTTTGAGTGCATTTCTTATTCGATATTTTTACTTCATATTCCTTTGTATCTGCATTATATTCTCGCATTGAAAGTAAGGAAGTATAAAGAAATTGCATTTGATTTATGTTCATTGCATTTTAATCAAACAAATAGAAATTGATTGCATTCAAAGTTTTGGGTGGTAAATTGTATTGGGTTTATGCATTTGTAGTTTTCATTAGGTAAATTGCATTGGGTTTATGCATTTGGAAATGGAAAAAGACTCTTCTCCTTTCCATATATAGAGTTCATTAAACATAAATATTTTCATCTCATTCTGTTGCACTCTGTTGGAGTCAAAGTCACACATATCATCAATTTCACTTCCATACCCTTGAGTAAACAACAACCTAAAATCAAAGCACTAGTTAAAGTCCATCTAAAAAAGTGTAGGGATTTGGAATAGGTGTTGAGAATAACTTTCCAAAGCCATAAACAAACATATAACCATTCGAAAAGGAGAGAAAATCCAATTTTCATATAAGCATAGACAGGACCCCCTTCTCACAAAAAGGGTTAAACATGAGGTCGCATGCGGGAGAGGAGCGGATATTACCCCTCCGAAGATTGACCACAAATAGTGGAAAGATCATATACTAGGGGTTATTCTTGAAGTGTAATTGGTTTCATTGGGTCTCGGTGCTTGATGAATCTCAAATCCGTTCAATGTCCTCTGGAGTTTATTGGTCTTATTGTCTTCACCACTCTATAAGAATTTCATACTTGATATCCTGTCCATACATTCATTTCTAACTATCGACTGTACCCACCAGAAGGCTGACTGTGAGTTGGTAACCTTAGTTTCATGTATATTTAGGGTGAATACACATGGTGATGGTGAAGGGGAGTCTTTGTTGTACCTGGGTCAAAAGTTGGTCAAACTCACTCGGGCTCCTTGGAGGGTAACCCATAGATAGACTACGAAGGAACTTGCACCAAGGTGTAAGTCCGTTAAGAAAATAACCAACATAAATGATCCACCAACTCTATCTCAACCCCTTTTTTATATTGATCTTACAACATTGGATTTCATCACTAACTAGCGCGTTCATTGTGAAAGGTTTGTTTTTTTGGTTTTCTTCCTAGATGTTTTATCGTGTGCTCTTTGGTTTCCCTAGAAATCCCTTACAATTGAGTTTGTGTCTATGGAATTGGTTCATGGAACTACCAACTAAGGAACCCATTCTCTCAGGACACCATTTGTTTCTCCTTTTGTGGAACACATTGTTCTTCCTTATATCACTACTTTGACTCTTCCTGGACTCACTATTGGGTTACCGATCTAATTTTTTCCCACTCTGGTGAATGTAAATGCTCCTAGTGCTTCGTTCGTAAGTACTCCACCCTAGGACCATCAACCTCATGCAAATCATATGCCTTACCCGCTCGTAGGGTATTCTTCTCATTATTCCTCTTCACCTAGTGAAATATGTGCAAATAGTAACCAGGTGGATAAGAAGAAGAAGAAAAGTAAGATTAAGAAGAAGAAAAATAAGTTAGGGGGGGAAATTCCAACCACTATAGGCCATGTTGGAAGCGATAAACCAACTACTATTCATCATGCAGGGAGTGTTGATAATGTTGACAAGTCTACCAAGACACATTGCAAGCCCAAATTACATTGCAGGATTTGTAAGGATGACCACCTTCTTAAGGATTTCCCTAGTAATCCCAAGGTTGTAGAAGTGTGGTCTGAGGCTTCTCAACCCATGTCATTAGTCACTACAATTCATGATGGTGACAAACCATATACTAGTGATATTCAGGTTGGAAGTAAGAAGGGAAAAATTCAAATTTCCTTTCTTGTTATGTAAGGAGATGCACCACGGTTACCCCTTCCCTCGTATGGATAAGGCTTCATATCTGTTGGAAAATATTTTTCATGTTGAACAACAAATTACATCTCCCAACCCACCATTGGTTGATGAACTGGTCAATCTAGTTGGTCAGGTAATCCATTTGGTTCCATCATCAGTTGAGCTGATTAATCAAGTGATCGATTCGATTTCACATTTGATCGATCCCACTCTCCCCTTTGAGAGTGAATTTAAAGTGGTCAATCCAATACCACCCTTGGTCGATCCCACTCCTCCTAGGAAGAGTGAGGATGTCACTCAGGTATTTCTTGTTTATATGGATTCTTTTGGAAAAGGGGGTAGTACACCCATTCCAATGAAACACCCTCCGAGTAATGAAGACATTATTTTCAATTGAAGTGCACTTCTAGAACCTCATCTCCCTTACTATATACCTTTCCAAATAAATATTCAGGTTTTTGGTAGGGACATTCCTCAGACTATTTCAATGAAGGTTCATCAATTAGTATTTTATCCTCCATTTCTTGTAAAGCTTTAGGTTATCCTCATCTTACGTCGGTGACTCAAAATTTGTTGGATTTTAACAGAAGTGCTAGTCAACCTTTAGGGATCCTTCCTCATATTCATGTTACTTTAGGAGGGACAATTGTCTATATTGATGTGATGGTAGTCCAAAAACCATTGGATTTCAATTTGCTCCTTGAACAAGACTATGTTTATGTTATGAAGGCTCTTGTGTCCACAATATTTTGAGTGATGTGTTTCCCTCACAATGGAAACATAGTGACCATATACCAACTTTCATTCATTGGCCCTCATACGATGGTCAACCATTCAAATTCCCTAAACAATCCTCATATGAAAGAAACATCTATCCCACCGCAGGTCAATTATGTGGAAACTTGTCCCATGCATTCAACTCCAAATGAGAAGGAATATCTCTCTTCTTCAATCCACCATCTCATATCACTTTCCTATGTCAGCTTCATGTCGATGATGGGGGATACATCATGGGCCTCCTTCGATGAGTCTTTTCCTTTCAACTTCAACACATTATCTAGGAATTAGACTTAGAAACCAGTTAGTACCTTGGTACCTTCATTCCTCAATGGTAGGCCTACTCGCTTCCGAAAATGGGTTTACATCATTAACCTCTGATCAGATGATTCCACGAATGTTCGACATCAGCTCATTTATTCACATTTTTTTGAATTTAATAGGGCACCTTGGGAACCATTGTCATCATTGATAATTTCCCTCGCACTTGTTAATGGTATACATCAATGACCGGTAATAAAGTGGTTTCTACTATGTTCGACATCAAATCATTTATTCACATGGCTATCTATATTCATACCACATCAGGATCGAGACAAAGACCCTTGGTTGGGCACTCACTCTTTTATATGATTTGACCAGGATACGATGGAGATCATTTGAGCATGTAAAATATTTCAGTACAATTACCATGATGCCAATATTACTGACATATATATTGTCACATAGATCCACATTGTATTGATTTGTGGCTATGTTTTGTCATCTCGTATCTCCACTTTGTATTTTTCATGGATGCGATCAATTCATGTCATGGAGGTATGGATCCACATTGTATGTATGGTGGACATATCCTTAGTCACTATTATCATGGATCCACAATGTATTGGTCGGTGACCATGCTTCGAGTCATCTCATATTTTGAGAATAGGTATGCCTGCCTCAGAAATGGAACATATTTGTATATTGATTGATGATTGTTTGCATCTTCTGCGAGGTTCTCCTACTCTAACACTCTTCCATTGAATAATTTGTAAAGTGTTTTGGCCATCAGTTTCTATTCCGACCTCATACCTTAAGGGGCATTTTTTACATGCCAAAATTTCACACTTGAGTGTTGCACCCTAAGTGTCACGAGTGCCACAAAGTGATGTATGCACCTTGTTAAGTGTCACATGCACTGTGGGAAGTGTCACATCCACCATACCTAATGTCACATTCAATTTTCCAAGTTTTGTAACCCCTTGACACCATGAAAATAGTTTTCACAATCCCTAAGTCATGTTGGAAGAAGAAGCCATCTCATTTGACAGTAGAAACACACCTTTTTCTTGGAAAATTCGACCAAATTTGGGAATTTATGAAGGGTGGAACCCCATGGACATGTTGGGGGAGTTCCACTTCATGGAATGGAACCCACTTTCCAAGTTAGAGGAGCACCACTCTATATAATGGTTCCCTATGTTCAACTCTAGGGGAGTGCCAATCTTGTTAGAGAGAAATTGGGGATCTGCCACCTTTTCCTAAGGGCCAGATCTCTTGGGATGAGGTTGGTTGTGTTCAATCCCTATTCTATGGATTCATATTAGGGTAATATACCAACCTCAAGTAGACATATCCTCAACCATATCCTTCATTTTCTCATGGTATTTGTGCCTCTCAAGCCTATATATTGAAGGTATTTACAAGGTGAAGGGGGGAACAATTTAGGTATAAAACCTTTGATTCTAGAGGAAGCATCAACATTTTGATTTCAAGATTCATGAAATGGATGGATGAGGAGAGCTTGGATAATATATTTTAATCATCAAACATTCTTTGTAAGTTCCTTCTTTGTCTTTCCAATTAATAATAACTTGGCCTATTCCCTTCAAGTTCATGTGTTCTACATTTACTTTTGCATTGTTGTTTTAGTATTCATAGATAGATCTTATTATCTAATCATCTAGAGTAGGAGGAATATTATTTTTTCTAGTATTCCACTTGCATTGAGGAGCTTGGAGATCAAGCCCAAGGATTGGCACATCAAGGAAAAAAATCACAACAAGTTACACCACATCATTCTTCTTCTCTCTTGCTTGATTGATTGAGTTAGATCTATAGGGAAAGTAGCAACCACTTTTTCTCTTCTATATTTGGAACAAATATAGGAGTCTTGGCTCAAATGGGAGCTTATCATGTCTTCATAGTAATATTTCTCACATCAACTCATTCTATTTTCAGTTCCAAATATTCGCCCGATGGAAGTTCAGGGAATTTTATTCTGTCTATGATATCATGGCCCATATAATTAAGATGATACACTTTAAATAACATATACTCATCTATGATGAACCCATATAGGATTTCAGGCATCACCAATGGATACTTGACATCCTCCTTCAACGTAACTAGTATGGCATCATCCTTCCTTGACAGAATGTAGTCTCTAGGAAACCTAGGCTCTGATGATGATGCTCCCAGAATCTCCTCAATCTCTAGTTCTTATGTCTCTAATCTCATTCAATATTTATTTGGTATGGATGTTGCTTCCTTTTTTTATTCCATCCTTATAATCTAGTTACTGGCGACAACTGCTTTGGCTCTATTTTTTTTTCTCATGCTCTGGAACCCGACTTTCGACTCTCTCTTACTTTGCATGCAACTCCAACTAACAATGACCAATGTTTGTTGATCCTCTGTGGTTTTTGTGCCCCTTATCTAGTTTTCCATTCATATTTCCACCAAAATTAACCATCAACTCGCTTAGTAATGTTCATTCAATACTTTCTTTAAAGCTACATTAATTCCATATCCTTTGTTAGTTTTTTTCCTTGATTTTCTAGTCTCTCACGATCTCTGTCAGATTTTTCCATTTATGATGACATGTCTCCGTTATGTGTTGTCATTATGGTTTTTGAACTGTCATTTATGCTCTTTAATGAAATTTAATGATCTTTATCCATCTTCATCTATGTAGTTTTTATGGATTACCCATTCGTTTTCTGCATTAGTTGTGCTTCTACACATAATTCACTTCTTCTGCGCAATTTATTCAGTCTATGAAACACTCTCTTCTTCTGTGCACTTACTCTTTCTAAAACCTACTTAATTTTTGTTGTTTTTCCTTTATTTTTGTTTTTGTTTTTCCACTTTTTCTTTATTTTTGTTTTTCTTTTTCCTACTATAATACACTACTATAGTACAAAGGTTCTTACACATGCTACACTAGTGCATGGATGGTCAATCGTCCCTATAGAGTTTTAGTCAACTTCCATTCACCAGTCCTCTCAAGACTTCACCATTGAATGTTTCTAGTTGTACAATGCTTGCTTTTGTCACATACTTGATCATATATGGACCTAACTAATGCATCCTAAACTTCCTGGGGTGTTGCATGAACTTTCTCTCATATAACAAAACTAAGTCTCCCACTTGAAGAATTTTGTTTTTAATATGTCTGTCATGCCATGATTTTCCTCTTGCCTTATGGACTTGCTGATGGAATCCAGTGACAAATCAGTCTTCGTCGAGTTGTAACAATTGTGACAATATTTCCTCTACTTCGCCAGAGTCTGAAATATCTATAATCACTGCAATGCGTAGGCTCGACACAATAAATTCCATTGGAATTATTTCTTCTTTCCCATATACCAACCTAAAATGTGTCTATCCTATTAAATGTTATCTTGTAGTCCTATATTCCCATAATACTACAAGGATACTTAAGTCCCAATCATCTCTCCCTATATTGAAAATATTTGTTAGCGCATTCTCTAAAATCTTATTGAAGACTTCTATAGTCGCATTTTCCTGAGGATGATATGGTGTACTCCTCTGATGGTGAATTTTAAACTCCTCAGTCAATTCCCAATTTTCTTATTAAAGAATTGTGTCCTTTGATCACTCAGTAAAATGCATGGGCACCCAAATCTTGTCACCAAATTATCAAACAGAAATCATGTAGCAGTTTCCATGTTGTAGTCTGTTCCTAGTGTTGCTTCCTCCCATATGGTCAAACACTTTGGCACAATGATTATATACCTATCTCCCAATCTCCTAGATGCTGGATTGATTGGTCCAACGAATTTTATTACCCATTTCTCAAAATCCTACAGTGTAACCTATGGATGTAAAGGAATCTCATCCCTTCTAAATGGATTTCCAACCCTTTGAAAAACATCACATGCCTGTAAATATTCTTTAGCATCCTTGTGAATTGTGAATCGTGAAGTGTGAGCCACCAGATAATTGCTCACAAAATATTCTGCGCAATTTCTTTACCTGCGTAGTGTTCTCTTTCAATACCTTCATTTTCTTCTGAGAGTATCATTGGCCTTTCATGCTCTAACACGCATCATCTTAATATCCCATCTACACCTAACTTGTATAATTTTCCTCCAATTAGTTGAATGTTTGTTTCCTTAACCACTAACTATTTATTTTTCAAAACATGTTTGATGGAGCCATTCCTATACTTAAGAACTACACAATGTTTGCGAAGTATTCATCCACCATTCAAACTATAAATAAATGTTCATCTGGTTAAATATCATATAGGTTCCCTGCATCCTCACCTGATAGAATGCAAGATAAGTGATCTAGTCCTGCATTCAATTTACCTGGCTTAACGATGACTTCAAAATCATACTCTTCGAACAAAAATAGCCATCTATAAATTCTCCCCCGCAACACTGGCTTGTTCACTAAGTATCTTAGTGCATAATGGTCTGTATACATATTGAAATGAGAACCCAATAAATAATGTCTAAACTTTTGCAACACATATACCATCGCTAATCATTCCATCGTAGTGTAGTTATTTTCTGTTGTTGACAACTTCCTACTTGAAAATGAAATTGGATGGTATAGCTCTCCTTCTCCTAGCTAGGATAATATTCATCCCAAAGCTATGGATGATGCATCCACATGAACATGAAATTCCTTCTTCCAATCTGGGAATATCAAAATTGGCTCAGTTACTAATTCCTTCTTTAATGTATCTAAACCTTTATGGAAGTCCTCATTCCATTGTAATTTATCTTCTTTCTTCAAAAACTTCTCCATGGGTGTTGTAATATGTGCATATCCCTTAATGAGCTTCATGTAGTATCCTTTATGGCCCAATGTTTCTCTTAACTGTCTTATTGATGTAGGTGTTTGTAAGTCCAAAATTACTACAATATTGGTAGGATCCACTAGTAAGCCTTGTTTACATACCACTTGGCCCAAAAAAATTCCAAAAGGTGCACAAAAAATACATTTATTGAAGTTTAATGAAACCTGACATTGTCTACACCTATCCAAAATTATTCTTAGTACTTCTATATGATTCTTCAAGAGACTAAACACTCTCTAATCATCTAGATAAACTTCAAGAAACTTGTGAATAAATTCCTTAAAGGCTGTGACCACTACTCTTGAGAAATTGAAAGTGCGTTCTTCATCCCAAAAGACATCACTGTGTATTGGCAGTTTCCCCACTCTATTGCAAAAGTAGTCTTATATCTGTCTTCCTGCACAATATTTGTCTAGTGATATCCTGAGAATCCATCTATGAAAGAGTAGGGATCCTTCCCCATTACGTTCTCTAGTACTTCATATGTAAGAGGTGTCAGAAATGGATCATGCATATATGCATCATTTATCTTTCTTAGGTATACACAAATTATTATTCCCCATGTTTTCTTATCTTGTACTACCATTGGAATTACCCATTCGTATTCCACTATTGGTTCAATGATTCATGATTCTAACATTTTTTCTACATCTACCTTTACCTTCTCTTTATACTTTAGATTTAGTCTATAGGGTCTCTGTCTTACTAGCTTAGCATATGGTTTCAAAGGGATCTCCATGTCTCCTAGCTCACCAACTGTCCCTTTCATTTTTTAAAATATGGTTGGGAATAGATCTTGATACTTGCACAAAAAGTATGCAATTTTTTCCACAGTTTCATCATTCCAGTAGTCTCCTATATGCACAAAATTTTGACTCTCTTTTGTCCCAATATTTACCTTACACATCCTCAGTGGTTGTGGATACACAATAGATTCAAGATCTGGCCCTTCCACTACATGTTTCCCCTCAGTTTCAGGTATTTGTATATTTCTTGGATCCTCCTCATCTCGATCTTTTTGAGCCACATTATAATATTCCAGTAGTTCATGAACCGCCCTATAAGTTCTATGCACACTACAAACGCGTACTACATCCATTGGCCCTTCTTCTGAAAAAACCTTGTTTCTAATGGCCTACAAATTTGCCTCTACCAATGAGGATTCATCTTAAAAATTAAATGTTACCTTGAACCTTTGAGTTATCTCATCCTAATCCATGGTTTCTCTATGCATTTCTAGTTCTATTTACCATTTCTTAGGGATCATATCCAATGTATGTATAAACTTATGCATCCATTCTTTCTTAGGTATCAAAATCCATATCTTTGTGCATTGCACAATATGATCTGTTGGGTCACTTACTCCTGTATATTTCTATGCAATATACTCAACCTCAGTGTCAAATCTAAATTGCAATAATATTTTACATTGTGACCAATCTTTTATTCCTTCTTTATATAAATCCCACCATCTGGCTAGAGTGGCCTTCAAGAAAACATCTAATGCCAATAATATTTTTTGTTAAGGTACATGCAACTCAAGCTCCTTTACAAAAGAACTTATATCAATCAAACCATGATACTTGGGTGGGTCACATAAATTCGTTCCAATCTAGCACAATGACCAAGTAATGTAGGCACATCGTTTGGTTGATACTTCATGCATCCTTCGTTGCCAATGTTCCGGTCCTTCCTATGAATTTGACACACATGAGCTAATTATTATCCAACTTAGGGAACCATCTGTAGTTGTATTAAGGTAGTCATCCATTCACATTGTCATATTATATAAGTTATCAATTTCATCCCCTTTAGCTAGTTCGATATACCTCTTTCCTTCTGTCAGATCCAATGGTGCAGTAACCTTCAAGTCCCCTACTTCAAAGATCATTTCCATTATATTCAAATTAATAATTTCCTAATTGTAAAAGTCCCATTCAAGCCCCATTAATTTTGGGTATTTCAGACTATCATCCACAATCTCAATGACTTTTAAATATTCTACACTGCACACCCCATCTATGTTCACAGGTACCCCTAACAACCAACCAATTGGTGCTATTTTGTGCTAGTTTTCCAATATTAATTGGACGAGAGACCAACTCAACTTTGGCTTCCCCATCATTTCCCATGTTTTCTTCGAAAAAATGTTTGCATCAGAACCCAAGTCTAAAATGACTTGATCCATGTCATAATCCTCAATCTGCACACTTAATCTAAGCTCACCTCTCACCTCTCACCCTCGTTTTGCATAGTACATGATTCATTACCCTCTACACAGTAGGAAGTTCCCTTTCTTGCATGCAATGATCAATCATTTTACACAATGAATTCAATGTAGTTTCATCTTTCATTAATTCTAAACAACTTCTAAGAAATTATTTCAAAGGACTTTCCTTTTCAAGGGGCCTTTCCAGGGTAGTACAATCATAGATAAAAGGCATGCCAACCATAGGGATTCTAGATGATGTTGATGCTATCCAATCTGGTCCTTGCATCTCCTTCCTTGTCTTCTGATATGTCTCTTTTTATTACTACGGGTTAAATGTCGACATAGTTCTTGCTGATTTCCTTACCCATTGCTCACTCTGCCTCCCTCATTTTTTCATGTTAGCTCCTATCCTATATCTTCCATGCATGAAAAATATTATTTTTGGTCCTTCATCACGTATCTATGCTAATATCTTATGTACATTTTGATTCAAATTATATTTTTGATTCCCTCTTTCTTGCCACTTTGCAAGTAATTGTGAACAATCTTCTATCAAATGATCTAGTTATATACAATACACGCAGGTTGTACAAGGATTCATATAGTCACGAACTATGTGTCTCGGTTGATTACAATTGTAGAAAATTATTATGCCTCTACCTTCTCTACCAAAACTTCCTCTTCCTCGACCTATGCCAAACCCTCCTCAGTTTTCCGATTCTCTCTAATTATTATACTATGGACCACCTCCTTTTTTCACAAAATTTTTCCTCCTGAATTCTATACATATATGATGTGTTCTCTCTCATTAGATTGAATGCATGGTAATCCTTCTCTTTGTTCCCTACTAACTAGAAAAATTTACAAAATAAACTCCTTGGCATACTTTGGTATTTCTACATCAATGGAAATCATGCGGATGATGTCCCCATTTCTTGAATATTTCACAATACCTCCCTCCCGGTAATGGGTTTGGTTCTCTAGTTGCTAAATAATACTCAAAGTCTAGGAATTCATCTTTATGGTGGCCTTCATTCCTACAATTGACACACCAAACTTGCTATTACTTCTCATTTCCTTTCCTCCGTTATGCTAATTTAATTGTCAAGGAAACTAGCTACGTCTAGACTTGATCCATCCCCTCACCATATCCTACATGATACACTTCCAATTTCATCACAATATCCAAAGATTCAGGTTGCAACACAACCTTTTGTTTTATCAAAGAGCAATAAATCTGTGGTAATAGTCCCGTAATAAACTATTCTCTGTGTTGTTCATTCAGAATCTAGAATGTCAATCTACCCATCAAATCCTTAAATATTTAATCATAGCCCCACACTGACTCAATATGCACTTGTTTTTTTTCCTTCAATTCTATGATGTATCGCAACTCAAACTTCATTTTCTTAAACTCTTTCAATAATTCTTGTTGAATTTTTTCCAATTTCCTTGCTTGACCTGTAGGTGTAGTACTCCGCAATTTCATGTACCATACTAATGCATGGTGTCTAAATGTTGTTTCCAATTATGGAATCTTTGTGGAGTCTTCCTGGACATTCTTTGCAGCCCTATGAACACACACCTTTGCAACCATTATTCTTGGCTCATCTAAGGGTTTATATTCTCTCCTTAAGAAAATTATTTCTCCTTCCTTTCTATCCATTTCAACGATCTCTTTCTTAGTCGGCCTCCAAAACATTCCCTTAATTACAGATTTTGGGTCCTGACAATAGAACCATTTATTGGCATGTGGTTTTATTACCCCCATTTTAGTTTACTCAACCAACAAAACCCTTCAGATACCACCCCTTTCAGCATCACTTGCATGCAAGTGAAGTCTCACCTAAGGTATCTACTGGGGCTGCAGGAAGCAAGTTTCTATAGGGATGAGGGGATATGAGGCCATCATCATATCCATTACTATTTATCGACCATGTGCACAATATCTTTATTACTATCCGATGCATGAGCATCTCCCACATCAAGCGAGCCAGCGCGGAAGCGGAGGACAACTAGACAAGCACCAACATAAATTTTGAAACCACCTTGAAAGTTGTTGCGCGATATTAAATGAGCCATTAAGATAAAGTGCACTTGTATATTGTAATTGGAGCTTGAGCCTTTAGCTCTCATCCTTAGTAGATAGAAGGCATTTATAGGAGTTAATGCAAGTAGGTAGAATTTAATTCTAGACTAGACAGTTTTAGAACACAAGAGGAAAACGGGATATAGACACCCTCATTGTGCATTGTAACATTATGAAGCAACATTGTTGAAGAGATAAAGAGCATGCAAAGAGCTATGTAAGAACACCCATGTACAAATATTTGAATTAATAGAAGAAATATTTGATTCAAATTCATGGTTTGTGTTGTTCTCTGGGTACAAATGTTGATATTCTCATGAATGTTTTCTTCCTTGTTATACATTTTCTTTGTATGCCATGTATGCGATTTCATGTTTGAATTGAAGTTCGAGAGGGAGAGGGAATGAGTTTCAATTGTTTCTCTATTTGAGCCAGAGAATTCCTGCAAGGAGTGCAGTTGAAGTGTCCGGAAGGAGTGCGTTGACAGAGGGTTCAGATAGAGATATCTTTTGTTCTCATTCATCCCAGAAGTGTAGACAGGAACAGGAGCCGTGCAAGGAGTGCGTAGGCCAGGTAAAAGTCTCAGGGTTGTGAACCCGAGTGAATTATCGAAGGACTGCTACTGCAGGTGTGTGCAGGGTCGAGGGACTTAAAAACTTAGACGTGGTTGAAGGTTTTCCGCAAGGAGTGCGTGCAAGGGTTCTCTGAAAGCTTGAAGTTGGAGAACTTCGAAGGAAATTGGAGTCTCCAAAGGACATGAAGGTCATGGAGAAGCTCAGGAGGTATAGGACCTTCGAGTAATCATCAAAGGGGTGCACAGAAAGTTTGTACTGTGAGGTGTTCAACAAGCGTCGCAAGTTTTCACGCAGGTGGACAAGTCCTCGTGGAGGAGTACTTGATTCATTTCACAGAATTCATCGGAAGAGATAGACGGTCGAAATTCTCTGAGGAGATTTCACGAAAATCCATGGGCCGTTAGATCTTGCGGAGGTGCAAGGGAGATATGGCGTCACATTCTATAAATGCTAAAAGCTCAGGATGGCAGGACCATTGATCCGAGTCACAGGGACCATCGGATTCACACATGGACTTACGCATCAGGGTTTCGTGGGTTGAGACTCTGTGGACATAGCAACAGGAATCACGATATTTTGATATGCGATATCCTGACAGACAAAGGAATAGTGTGGGGCCACAGGCGTCAGAGGAGTGGACAGGTGGCATGCTTTATTGGGGTTTCTCCATGAGAAGTCCCGAAACATTGACATCAAGAATCACGATATAGTGAAGTCTGAAATCCCGACGAGGTGACAGAAAGTGGAAAAGTCAGTTCGCGCGTGTGTCAGGTAATTGACATATCGGGATTCGGGAGTCAGGGATACAGGTTGTTTGATATCGCGAGTGGTGAAAACGTGATAGAGTAAGTCCTGATAAAAAAATGGGAAAGGTCAGTATTGACTTGCATCGGCATTCGGGGATTCGAGAATCAAGTGCCCGACCATTGACCTCACGATAGCGCGAAGTCCGATCTCCCGATTGTAACAAGGGGATCGCACAAAGATTTATGTGGGTGAATATTTCCCGATAGGGAAATAGAAGAGCTATTTAAGAGTTCTTCGAGATGAGGAGAAGAGAAGATCCTGTGAGCGGGTGTGCTTGCGAGCGCGTGCCTGCATTAGTTTAGTATTAGAGCACAAAAAGACTCTTTGCTTTCTATAGTAAAGAAGATAAGAGAATTCACCATGCCGCCAAGGAGAGATAGACAGTCACCCGATCTAGAGGATAGGGAGATGTCGAGAAGAAGAGGTAGGTAGACAACAGATCCAGCTATGGAGAGGAAAATGTGTGATCTCTGAGCAAGACTCTAAGACATGGAGACAACGCAAAGACGCATAGCCAGTGTGGGGGATCTGAGTGATTCCGAGAGAGAAGTTGAGGTTGAACATGAAGAGGAAGTTGCAGCCGAAGATGCATCAAATGAGCGTTTGATCAAAGCTATTGCAAGGATGGGTGCAAGAGCAAAGATGGACATCCCAGTTTACGAGGGAAACTTGGATGTAGGGGAGATTCTAGACTGGATTAGAGCTCTAGACCATACTTTGACTATGAGGATGCCGAAGAGGACAAGAAAGTCAAGCATGTTGTCACTAGACTGAAAGGACATGCAACATTGTGGTGGGATGAACTACAAGCTGACAAACGATGCAAGGGTAAGCAGAGGATCAAGAGCTAGGATTGAATGATAGCAAAGATGAAGGAAAAATTCATCCCGAGAGACTATCAAATTACTTTGTTCAGGAGGATGCAGAACCTGAGATATAAGATTATGACAGTGAAGGAATACACTGAGGAATTCTATAAACTGAACATCAGGGCAGGTCATCGGGAGAGCGATGATGAAAAAGTTGCCAAATATATGAATGGCCTGAGATATGATATCCAGAATGAGATGAGCATGGTAACCATCTGAACGGTGGAATATTCTTACCAAATGGTTCTGAAAGATGAAGAGAAGCTGAGATGAAAGAGGAGTCAGAGAGGGTGAGGCAGAAGTCAGCCCAGAGGCAAATCAGTTGCCCACGAAAAATACTAGAAGCCCAAGGAGGAATGGAAGAAACCTCAGACTCGCACAAAGAGAGGTGGAACCTCACAGCGAGGGCCATATGATGAACAACGAGAACAACATAATGAGAAGAGAGGAAATTATGCTGACAACAACACTTTTCCTCGTACTAGAGGCAGAGGAAGAGGAAGAGGTGGAGTAATTACATGATTCACATGTGGAAAGAATGGGCACAAGTCTTACAAGTGTCCAGAGAAAAAGAAGGACATTGGAGAAGCTCACATCACCGAGGTGCAGAGGCAGGATGTTGAGGCCGAAAATGTTGAAGGCAGAATATCACTAATGATGTGAAAAGTCCTTTTGACACCCTAGAAGGAGGTGGAGAGTTCAGTCCAAAGGACCAGACTTTTTAGAACTGCTTGCAAGACCAAGGACGGGGTATGCAAGGTCATTGTAGACAGTGGTAGCATGGATAATCTTGTTTCAACCGAGATGGTAGAGAAGCTGGAGCTGGAGACGATTGATCATCCAAGACCATACAGAGTTTCGTGGCTACAGAAAGGACACCAGGTAATTGTTACTAAACAATGCTTGGTTGAATTCAAGATAGGAGGATATAATGATAAGATTTTATGTGATTTCATTCCTATGGATGTTTGTCATATATTGCTGGGTAGACCATGGAAATATGACAGGAATGTGATTCATGATGGGAGAATGAACACATACACCCTGGAGAACAATGGGAGGACACACATGTTGCTTCCGATCAAGGATACAGAGGTGACGCCGAAGGTAAGAAACACAGTACTTCTCATGAGTGGGAAGGAACTTCTTATAGAGGTGAAGAAGAAGGAGGATCCATAGTTCTTTGTGGTCAGAAAGCCGAAGATTGTTATGACTAGCACAAGAGTGGATGATTTTCCATAAGAAAATTAGGAACTGCTGGAAGAGTTCGCTGATATAGTAGTGGACAAATTACCTTGTTCGTTGCCACCGATCATGAGTGTGAGTCATCATATTGACCTCATACCAGGAGCCAGTTTTCCAAATAAAGCCGCATACAGATTGACGCTGTAAGAGAATGAGGAGGTTAAGAGGCAAGTCCAAGAGTTATTGGACAAAGGTTTGGTCAGGGAAAGCTTGAGTCTATGTGTTTTTCCAACAATACTCAGTACGAAGAAAGATGAAGGCTGAAGGATGTGTACTGACTCAAGGGACATCAACAAGATAACCATCAGGTACAGATTTCCATTGCCAAGGATGGACGATCTGATGGATTGCTTGAGTGGAGAAAAATACTTTTCAAAGATTGATTTGAAAAGCAGTTATCATCAGATTCACATGAGAGAAGGTGATGAATGGAAGACAACATTCAAAACAAACGAAGGGTTATATGAATGGCTTGTTATGCCATTTGGCTTAACAAATGCGCCAAGTACCTTCATGAGGTTGATGAACGAAGTCCTGAGGGAGTTCATAAAAAAATTCATCATTGTGTATTTGGATGACATACTGGTTTTCAGTAAATCAGTGGCAGAGCATCTGAAGCATTTGGATACAATGATGTAGAAACTACGGTAGGAGAAGCTGTTGATAAATATGAAGAAGTCCTCATTCATGAAGACAAAGCTCATTTATTTGGGATTTGTTATTTCTGCATATGAGTTGAGGATGGATCTAGATAAGGTGGAAGTGATCAAGAATTGGCCATCACCGAAGAATATATTTGAGGTGAGAAGTTTTCATGGATTAGCTAGTTTCTACCAAAATTTCATTAGGAATTTCAGTGGAATTAGCGCAGTGATGATGGATACAATGAAGAAAATACATAAATCTTTTCATTGGACTGAAGAGGTTGAGAAAAGTTTCAATTTGTTGAAGAGGAAGATCACATAACAACTAGTTTTGGTGTTGCCGGATTTCCAGAAGACATTTCAGGTGAAATGCAATGCAAGCGGATTTGCAATCGGGGTAGTCTTGAGTCAGGAAGACAGGCCAATCATTTATTTCAGCGAGAATATGAATGAGGCAAAGTTGAAATACTCCACTTATGATAAGGAGTTTTATGCTATCATACAGGCATTGAAGAAATGGAGGCATTACTTGATCCCGAAAGAGTTTGTATTGTACAATGAAAATCACGCATTGCAGTTTGTGACTCAACAGGAGAAGTTGAATTAGAAACATGTTAAATGGGTTGAGTATATGCATAATTTCACTTTTGTGATTAAAAAAATTTCTGGTATTGCTAACAAAGTTGTTGATGCTTTGAGCAGGAAGTGTTTGTTGTTGCAGGAGTTCCGAGTCAAAACGTTGGGTTTTGAGGATCTCAGGGACATGTACGTAGATGATTAGGATTTTGGGGAAGCGTATGAAGCCATTGAGAATCCATTTCTCAGAGAAAAAAGCCAGTGGATAGAGTACATGATCCAAGAAGGATTATTGTTTAAGGGAAATCAACTGTGTATTCCGAAATGGTCCATGAGGGAGAATCTGTTAAAGGAGAAACACAGTGGAGGATTGGCTGGACACTTTGGTCACGAAAAAACATTCACAAAATTAAATGAGTCATATTTTTGGCCGGGAATGCGAGCTGATGTCAAGAGATTTGTGGATAGATGTATAATTTTCCAGCATTCGAAAGGAGGAAAGCAGAATGTAGGGTTTTATCAACCATTGCCCATACCAGAAAGGCCGTGGGATGCAATTAGCATGGATTTTGTTTTGGGGTTGCCGAAAACACAAAGAGGTGTTGATTCAATCTTTGTGGTAGTGGATAGATTTTCCAAGATTGCACACTTCATTCCATGTCAGAAAACCAGTGACACAACTCACATTGCGAACCTGTTTTTCAAAGAGGTCATTCGACTTCATGGGTTGTCGAAGAGTATAGTTTCGGATCGAGATATGAAATTCATAGGGAATTTTTGGAGGACCTTATGGAAGAAGCTGGGAACTAACCTATTTTTTAGTTCAGCGTATCATCCTTAGACATATGGATAGACAGAAGTGGTCAACAAAAGTCTGGGAGATTTGTTGAGGAGCTTGGTGACAGAACACCACAGCCAGTGGGATAGTATATTTCCACAGGCAGAATTTGCGTACAATGACTCAGTGAATCAAAGCACAAGCCAGAGCCCATTTCAAGTTGTCTATGGCATGCAACCGAGAGGAATTTCTGAACTGAGGGATTCAACATAGAATGCGACTAGGAGCGCTAGTGCGGAAGATTTTGCAGAAGCAATAAAGGAACTTCATAGCCGGTTGAAGGAGCAATTGTAGAGTTCAAGCCAAGAGTATAAGCGCAGAACCGATCAACATCAGAGACAACTTCAGTTCGAATTTGGTGATCTAGTTCTAGCATATTTGAGAAAGGAAAGGTTCCCGAGGGGAACATACAATAAGCTGAATATGAAGAAAATTGGACCCTGCAAGGTCTTGGAGAAAATTGGGGCGAATGCTTACGAGATTGAATTACCCGATGGGATCGGAATTTTTCTGATATTCAATATCTCTGATTTGTACTCATATAGAGCTGAAGAAATAGGGACTGGAGGTGAGTAGCCAGTGATCCAGTGGACGAAACATATGCCAATTGCAGATAAGCCACAGATGGAGCGCATACTAGACAAGAGAGTGAGAAAGAGGACCAGGCGAAAGCAATACTTCGAGTATCTGGTCAAGTGGAAAAAACATCTAGTTGAAGATGCCAGCTAGGAGACTGAAGCTGAGATTCAGAAGCATGGACAGACTGTGTGTGAGCTCATGGACATGAGCCCATGAAAGTTTTCAAGCGAGGGAGTATGATGCAGGAGCATCTCCCACGTCAAGCGAGCCAGCACAAAAGTGGAGGATAGCTGGACAAGCGCCAACACAAATTTTGAAACCACCTTGAAAGTTGTTGCGCGATCTTAAATGAGACATTAAGATAAAGTGCACTTGTATATTGTAATCGGACCTTGAGCCTTTAGCTCTCATCCTTAGTA
The DNA here is from genome assembly GCA_000966675.3 of Picea glauca. Classification (NCBI taxonomy): domain Eukaryota; kingdom Viridiplantae; phylum Streptophyta; class Pinopsida; order Pinales; family Pinaceae; genus Picea; species Picea glauca. Next base: position 71,616 of record JZKD02S1223565.1, on the reverse strand, counting down.
GATAGAAGGCATTTATAGGAGTTAATTCAAGTAGGTAGAATTTAATTCTAGACTAGATAGTTTTAGAACAAAACAGGGAAACGGGATATAGACACCCTCATTATGCATTGTAACATTATGAAGCAACATTGTTGAAGAGAGCAAGAGCATGCAGAGAGCTGTGTAAGAACACCCATGTATAGATATTTGAATTAATAGAAGAAAGCTTTGATTCAAATTCATGGTTTGTGTTGTTCTCTGGGTATAAATGTTGATATGCTCATGAATGTTTGCTTCCTTGTTATACATATGCTTTGTATGTTGTGTATGCAATTTCATGTTTGAATTGAAGTCTGAGAGGGAGAGGGAATGAGTTTCAATTGTTTCTTTATTTGAGCCAGAGAATTCCTGCAAGGAGTGTAGTTGAAGTGTCCACAAGGAGTGCATTGACAGAGGGTTCAGATAGAGATAGCTTTTGTTCTCATTCATCCTAGAAGTGTAGACAGGCACAGGAGCCGTGCAAGGAGTGTGTAGGCCGAGTAAAAGTCTCAGGGTTTCGAACCTGAGTGAAGTATCGAAGGACTTTTGCTGCAGGCATGCACAGGGTCGATGGACTTCAACACTTAGATGTGGTTGAAGGTTTTCTGCAAGGAGTGCATGCAAGGGTTCTCCGAAAGCTCGAAGTTGGAGAAATTTGGAGGAAATTGGAGTCTCCAAAGGACATGAAGGTCATGGAGAAGCTCAGGAGGTATAGGACCTTCAAGTACTCATCAAAGGGGTGCACAAAAAGTTTGTACTGTGAGGTGTTCAACAAGCGTTGCAAGTTTTCACGTAGGTGGACAAGTCCTCGTGGAGGAGTACTTGATTCATTTCACAGAATTCATCGAAAGAAATAGACAGTCGAAATTCTCTAAGGATATTTTGCGAAAATCAGTGGGCCGTTAGATCTTGCGGAGGTGCAAGGGAGATACAACGTCACATTCTCTAAAGGCTAAAAGCTCAGGAGGGCAGGACCGTTGATCTGAGTCACAGGGACCGTCGGATTCACACGTGGACTCATGCATCGGGGTTTCATGGGTTGAGACTCCATGGACATAGCAATAGGAATCATGATATTGCAATACACGATATCCTGACAAACAAAGGAATAGTGTGGGGCCACAGGCGTCAGAGGAGTGGACAGGTGGCATGCTTTATCAAGGTTTCACCACGAGAAGTCTCAAAACATTGACATCAAGAATCGCGATATAGTAAAGTCTGAAATCTCGACGAGGTGACAGAAAGTGGAAAAGTCAATTCGCGCGTGTTTCAGGTAATCAACATATCAGGATTTGGGAGTCAGGGATACAGATTGTTTTATATCGCGAGTGGCGAAATCGTGATAGAGTAAGTCCCGATAAAAAAAGGGGAAAGGTCAGTATTGACTTGCATCGGCGTTCGGGGATTCAAGCATCAAGTGCCTGACCATTGACCTCACGATAGCGCGAAGTCCGATCTCCCGATTGTAACGAGGGGATCGTGAGAAGATTTCTGTGGGTGAATATTTCTCGATAGAGAAATATAAGAGCTATTTAAGAGTTCTTCGGGCCGAGGAGAAGAGAAGATCCTGTGAGCAGGTGTGCTTGCAAGCACGTTCCTACGTCACTATCCTTCTATTAGTTAACAAATTCTATTGTGGAGAACCATTATAATGCATATTGTAACATAAACAACCCACTTTAACATTCATTATTATCTTACATCAATCATATAGTAAACATATCTATACAAATAATGCATAAACAAAACATCCATGAGAAATCACATCAACACAACACATTTAGACACAATATTTAACGTGGTTCATCCAATCCTTGGGCTATGTCCACAACAAATGACTTCTATATTAGTCTTCATGAAATCACCATCTCAGGCCTATGCAGTATTCTTACAATAGATATAACATATCATACTATCTAGACCTGCCTAGGCGTTCTGCAGTGAAATCCTCTCTCTCTCTCTGCAAAGCCTCTCCAAATCCCCCAGTAAGGATTCTCACTCATACACAACCTAATCCATTACTCTCAACAACCTATTCCCTTACTCTCAACATCCTAATCTCTCTTTTTCAGTGAACCAAATTGTCTAACATACAAACAGGTTTTCCTGGGTCCTCCGACCCAACTCCCTGGAACTCGGGCATTCTCAATGTATTGTCTAACCCTTCCATGGTGTTTTGTGTAGTACCTCCCCTTGATGATGTTGGATTAATATGACTTGATGTATTGCTTCCACCGCTCTAGATGATTCTGACTTCCTCTACTAACTATAAGTTATTTTTACAAATCCTCAAATGTTATCTCGGATCTAGGTGATGCACATGCGGTCATGGAATTGACACATCATCCAACCTAAGTAGAAGTTAACGACTCTTATATTTTAGGACTAAACTAATAACCCTTCCTCTCCTATGTGTATTATTTCTACAATATGAACTATTGTGAAAGGTACTCTCCTCTATATCTCACTACACAAATCTCCTTTCTCAACCCCATTCTTCAACCTATTATACCTTCTTCCACTACACAATACTCCAAGTTTGTCTTCTTCTTATGATACACCTTCTTCATTTCTCTACATCCTCAGTCCTTCCCTCCCTTCTTCATTTCTTTCTTCATTATTTCTTACCTTCAGACCATCCCTTTGTCATCCTTCAATTCCCCTATGTGCACAAATCCCATTAGAAATCAAATTCCATCGTCATCACACATTTTTCGCACATCAACATCTTTATCCAAGTACCTAATTCTTTCATAAATCTTTTGTGTGGACCCTTGAAGAAATCCATTTATGCAACACTATATGACTAGGTACAATCCATTGCAAATTCCATAATATAACCCCCAATATGCTATTTAACCAAAAATCAACTACACACGAAGTAGTATTTCTTACATAATTCAATTGTCTTACCAACTTAGGGGTCCAATCCCTCTGTGATGCAATACTGTATCTTCAAATATTCTCCACTAATATTTGTAACCATTATATTAAAATAATTATAAATTCACCAAAGAAAATCTCATGCATCTCCGTGAGCACATACCTTTGCAACCATTGTTCGTCACTTATCTGAGGGTTTCTATTCTTTTATTGGGAAAATTCTCACTCCTTCCTTTCCATCCATTCAACAATCTCTTTTTTTAGTTGACCTCCAAAACATTCCCTCAATTACAGATTATGGGTCCCGACAATGGAACCATTTTTTGGCGCGCGGTTATAAGACCCTAGGTTTAGTTTACTCAACCAACAAAACCCTTCATATACGATCCCTTTCAGCATCAACTACATGGAAGTGAAGTCTCACCCAAGGTATCTACTGGGGATATAGGAACCAAGTTTCTATAGGGATGAGGAGATGTTAGGCTATCATCATATCCATTAATATTTATCCACCCTTTGCACAATATCTTTATTCATATCCTTTTCTTAGTTAACAAAATATTTTGTGCATAACCCTTATAATATAGATTGAAACATAAATAACCCACTGTAACATTCATTATTAGTACGCATTAATCATATATTAAATAGATCTATATTGATCATGCATAAATAGAAAATCCATGAGAAATCACATCAACACAACACATTCAGACAAAATATTTAATGTGGTTCACCCAATCCTTGGGGTACATCCACAACGACTGAATTATGTATTAATATTCATGAAATCACCATCTGAGGCCTACACACTATGCTTACAATAGATATAACATATCATACTATCCATACCTACCTAGTCGTTATGCAGTGCAAGCCTCTCTCTCTATGCAAAACGTCTCCAAAACCCCCAGTAAGGATTCTCACTCATACACAACCTAATCCCTTACTCTCAGCAGCCTAATCTCTCTTTTTCAACAACCTAATCTTCCCCAACCCATTACATATTTATACAGATATTTAGGGCTCATAACCCTAATAGTTTATCCCAAAACTCTAACATGTCCTAGCTATTTTCCTTATTTTTCACCAACATGATGCTTTTCCTCCATTTGTGCATGGATGTTGCTCTTCCTACTTTAGTGACAAAATTCCACTTTCCTTATTTTATTCTAAACTGCCACTTTTCCTTTTATTCTTTTACATTTTCTCTAACTTTTTCTTTGACCCCACAAACTTCTCCCTTTTTTTTTTATTTTACACACACTCTTCAAAACTTAGTTATTCAAACTTCTTGTACAACATAATTCTTAAGTGACATTTCTTTAATAACTTCTCCATGTGATGAAAGGTGATAATTTCAAGAGACCTAGATGTAATCCCTTTGAGGGTGTGTTTATTCCCTTAGTGAATCTCATGTATAAATCCTTGAAATCCATGGTGACATGTCCCAAAGTGCATAACAATTATGCCTTCAGAACTACATTACAACCACCCGTTTCATAGAAAAGATGTGAGTTTTGAGATGATACTCACCCATTTGTATTTTTATATTTTCACATTGGCCACCACATTTCATCATACCAGCTGTTATAACCCTAAATTGCACTATCCTTGCTTGCCTGGCATCAGGCCTACTCATTGCCTTTCCTTGTCAAAGCCATGCTGAACAGACTCTTCAAAAACCTCCTAAATCAAGTAACCCACGCCCTAACCTAGCACTGGGCGCGTTGGGACGCTGGCAGGCCTTCTGCAGCACGCGGGTGAACGCTGGCTGACCCACTACAACCCGCGTTTACCTAACATAGAAAAAAATCAGGAAAGTTTCCGCCGGGATGAAGAGATTTTTGTCAGTTAACTGGAACTCCCAGCCATGCATGGTCGAGAGTTCACCAAAAACCCTAACTCCTTCTAGCCTATAAAAGGAGGGGTAGGGGTACTATTCAAAGGAGGAAAAATCATAGCAAAGAAACTCTGCCAAATTGCCAAGTCCGTTTTGTCCCAACC
>JZKD02S1223564.1:1761145-1779057 GCA_000966675.3 Picea glauca | reverse complement strand
TTGCCTTCTAGGGCAAAAAACCCTAACATAATCTCTATCGTTAGATCTGCGACCTTATAATGAACGGTCTAGATTTACAATGAAATTACAATATACTTTTACAAGGCAATTTTTGATTCAGGGGCTTTGCCCCCGAACCCCCGCTGGGGGCCCACTTGCCCCCAGACCCCCAATCGGGGGGATATCCGCCCCAGACCCTGCAGAGGGGGTACCCCCCCTCTGCACTCCCCCGCGTGGAAGAGTGTACATACTTCTGGGGTGTAAATACTTCATGGGGTATAAACACGACTGAAAGTAAAAGACCTCTAAATCAGGAAGATAATCAGGCTCCACAACCAACAATCAACATACAAAATCACATAAATAAAATGATCACCAACTAGCTTAGAATACACATAGTGATCAACATTGCTTCTTGAGAAACCAAGTCTTGACACAAAGTATCAAACTTTTGATAGCACATTCTTGGAGATTGTTTTAATCCATACATGGACTTTTTTAGCTTGCAAACCAACTCTTTCTTTCCTTTCACTATAAAATCTTCTTGTTGTTTCATGTAGATTTCTTCTTCAAGATCCACATGTAGAAATGTTATCTTCGCATCAATCTGCTCTACTTCGAGATCAAAAGAAACAACAATAGACAAAATAAATCTAATAGAAGTTAATTTAACCATAGGAGATTTTTTTTTACCAAAATCAATTTCCTCTACTTGGCAATATCCCTTTGCTACTAAGAGAGCTTTATATTTCTCCACTTTACCTTATGCATTTAACTTCTTCTTAAACAACCATATGCTACCAATAGGTATAAAACCTCCCCCCAGAAATTTATTTTTATTTCTATCTCGAGGACAACCTCTTATAGAAGAGGCATCTTTGCTCTGACTATCCATGGTTTTTCACCTCATATCTTCCAATAGCAAGGATGAAACCACATCATCAAACTTTAATGTGGTTGCATTACTCCCAATAGCTATAACCAGATTATCCCATGAATCTGGCAAAGAACACAATTAACTAATGCACTTAACTTCATCATAAATTTTACTGTTGATAGACAATAATTGACTTACCACAATGTTAAAGGCATGTATATGCTCTAACGAGTCATTGCCATTTATTCTTAGGAGGTACAACTTCTTTTAAAGGAATTTTTTTCTACCAAGGACTTAGACTAATACAAATTCCCTAACTTATCCCATAAATCATTGGTTGTAGCTTCTTGTGAGACATTCAGTGACATTGAATCTGAAATACACAACTATATTGTACTCTTTGCTTTCCTACCCAACTTTGTCTAGTATTCTGCCACCATACCCATAGGTGCAGAACTAGAATCCAGAGTGGCCCATTTTTCTTTGTCTACAAGAAGTTCCTCCATCTTTAGCTTCCATAGCTCAAAGCTTTAACCATTAAATTTCTAAATCTCGATTCTAGAACTACTTACCACTCTCTTTCAACACAAGGATCACCGTTGTAGAGCTCACATTGAAACCAAGTTTATCACAGACCCAAGATAAAATTGCTCTATAAAAAACAAGGAACCCTTGGCAACAAATGTGTCCCCCTTAACCCAATTATCTTGCTCTAATACCAAATGTAGGTTTTAAACCTTTGAAGTGAAACATTACATACAAATTCTTAAGAAAAATAGAAAGAACAATAATGACACACACACAATACACAAAGATTTACCCTAGAAACCCTTAACCGAGAAAACCAACAAACCTTAAAGCCACACCGTTATCTTCTTCATTATATTAACTTCACCATTTACAATACAATATATAGGTATTTCATGTCATCCAAAACCCTAATACATTAAACCAAACTATATTACAACCCTAACCCCTTAACCACAATTAGATTACAATGGGCTGAAAATCCATTGGCTGAAAACCATAAAACACATTCCAAACATATTCAAGATCCCCTATTTAGTAAAGTAACTTTCAACCAAGGGAGATAATGAAAAATATGTACCAAATGTTATGAAAGAGGAATTTTTTATCTTAAATCTTTGTCTCAAAGTGTGTGCTTACCCCAAAACTTCAACACAGCCACACACAAAAACAAGCAAAATTTCAAGCAAAAAGTAAATCAAATTTTTTCAACAATATGGTTATATTTCAGTTAGCCTTCCTGAAAATGAAAGCTTCCTCTCTATTTATGATTTGTTGAAATATCATAAATAGAATATCAAAGAGCATACGCAGAAAAGAAAACACTTTCCACTACGTTTCTAGTTTGCCTAGATTGCAAAAAACATATGAAAAAGACAATATGCAAACCAAAAAGAATTGTTTACCACTCTCTTTCGACACAAGAATCACCACTGCATAGCTCCCAATGAAACCAGGTTTATCACCAACCCAAGATAACATTGCTTTATCAAAAAAGAGGAATCCTTAGCAACAAAGGTGTCTCCCTTAAGCCAATAATCTTACTCTGATACCAAATGTATGTTTTAAACCTTTGAAGTGAAACATTGCATACAAATTCTTAAGAAAAATAGAAAGAACAATAATGACACACACACACAATACACAAAGATTTACCCTAGAAACCCTTAATTGAGAAAACTACCAAACATTTGAGTCACACCTTTATCTTCTTCATTATATTAACTTACCCATTTACAATATAATATATAGGTATTTCATGGCATCCAAAACCCTAATTCATTAACCCAAATTATATTGCAATCCTAATCCCTTAACCAAGATTAGATTACAATGGGTCGAAAAACCATAAAACACATTCCCAACAAACTCAAGACCCCTTATTTAATAAAGTAACTTTCAACCAAGGGATCCAATGCAAAATATGTAGTAAATGTTTTAAAAGAGGAGGTTTTTTTTTTGGTCTCAAACTGCGTGCTTACCCCAAAATTCAATGCAACCACACACAAAAACAAGCAAAATTTTAAAGAAAAAATAAATGAAAACTTGTCAACAATGTGGTTATATTTAGGCTAGCCTACCTAAAAATGAAACTTTCCTCTCTATTTCTGATTTGTTGAGATCTAATAAAGAGAAGAGCAAAGAGCATACACATAAAAGAAAACACTTTCCATTATGTTTCTAGTTTTCCTAGATCACACAAAGCATATGAAAAATACTATATGTAGACCAAAAAGGGTACCAAATTAAGAATATAAACAAATAAACCAAAATATTAACACAGTAAAAAAGATTTAAGAGACGTAATGAAACTTTATATCTCCGGATTCGACAAAAAAGGTCGTATCTTGGGAAAATGAAAACCTTTTTGGGTGAAACAAAAAGTGTTTCCAATTGAAAGCATCACTCCAGATACATTGGAACAACTTGATCATCCTATAAATGCATACAAATAGTAGAACCCATAAATCTTTTGATGCATGCAATGAGACAGGTTCAAGATCTCGATCAACAATGAGAACGGGTCTTCATACATGCTTTGATACCATGTTCGACAAAACACGGTATTTCCATATAGGATTAGCACCTTAAGCAACCACTCACACAACTATATCAAATATCAGTACATGAGTGTTTTACATGGTTAAAACCCTTAAATAGGGAAACAATCCACGACCTCATCTAATGCGACCACTTGACGTAATATATTAATGCAAAAGAAAAATATTGTACGTAAGAGTTTTTCACAATCAATGTTCAGCAAATGACCCTCCATGCTCTTTAAATAGAGATAATGGATCAATCGAGTGTTAAACCACAAATCAATATAGACGTTAGTATCAAGGAGAATATGAATTGTTAGATCATTTTATGTCTAGAATATATCATGACCATCATATTACATACCTGCAAATGCACACTAAAGAAGCACACTTTACATAAAGACACATTATACCAAGATGATCTTAACTAACACCTAAGCGTCTAAATATCCTAACAATATTAGTACCTTGGAAGCTAGGATCCATCCTCTCAAGCAACTTCCCAAACAAATAGATGATATCTTTGATATTTTAAAATGTATCCAAGCATCTATGTTTTCTCATATTGATGGGTCTAATCGAGGGTCAAGTTCATTCTCTAGTTTGACCAATGCCCTTGGGATGCAATGTTAGTTCTTTCCCAATCCCAAGATTGGAATTAAGAAGTTTGATGGCACTGATGTGAATACTTTATTGGCACAATTAGAACAATGATTTACTCCCTACTAGGTTCCATCAAATAAAATGGTACCCTTTGATACCTTGCACCTTAATGCTCAACCATTTCATGGTACCAGTGGTAGAAAACAAAGAGACCATTCGATTGGCTCTACACCTTGGATGATTTTTTCAAGGAGCTTGTGACCCATTATGATAAAGTGTGGGAAAATGGCTACTTCTACTTTAGTCAACTTACTAAAATATGACAAATAAGAGCTACCTAAGAATACATGCTCCAAAAATAAAGGTTAGCTACTTGTGTGATGGCTCTTAGTGCTAACAAGCTTCTTAAGCTTAATAACGATAGGCTTTGAAATGTAATCCAACTTGAGGTTAAATGCATCAGCATGAAGACATCTCTATAATTATAAAGTTGGCTTGACATATTGAAGCTAAGTTTCTTTTTATACGTCATTCTCCATACCTTACTAGTGACAAAGGTAAGGCTTCTATGCTCTATACACCTTCTGAAATCAATATTGCTCCTAGAGAAGTGGAAGAATGATGTGCTAAGGTCTTTTATTGTGGTTTCAAAATAAGTGGTCTCAAGGATATAAATGTGTCAAACATTGTTAATCCCTAGACAAAGCCCCATGTTAAGTATAAAACCCCTTATTAAGCCCTAGCTATTGAATTATTGCATTTCTAGTGTTATATTTGCATGTAGGCTAGACCCCTTCATTGTACCCTTTCATTACAATTGTACCCTTTGTCTCCTACACACACACACACACACCAAGGATACCTAGTCTTACAATCATCTCATCTCAGCTCATACATTGAATATATTGTAAAATAAGGTTTCCCCCTCGAAGTGGATTGGTATTCATTGGATTTTGATCATTCCCAGGGCATTAGTTCATAACATTTGGTATCAGAGCATCGATCCCAAGGTTTTTCTTCTTCAAACAAATCATCTTGGAATTTTTGCTATAAATATTTTTCTCAGATTCTTCAAATAGTGAAATTTGGAGGTTATTTAAGAGACATATCCAAGTATCTCTCGTAAAAAATTTAGGTTTTGTTTTAATATACTTATGGAGATACAGCTTAGGGAAGATATGGTTTTTGACTCATCCTGACATCAGTTTTAAACAAGTCATCTTGGTATTTTTGCTATAACATTTTTTCTAAGAAGCTTTAGGTAGAAATTTTTTAAGATACTCGGGAAAGATAGCAAATCATAGGTGGTAAAAATTTCAGGATCTGGTTCATTATATTCTCATAGATATCTTATGTGTAAGTTAGGGTTTGTGACTAGTCCTGAAATTAGTCTCAAATGATTTGTATTTATATTTTAGCCACAAAAAATCTTGGTAAACTTTCGAACTATGAAATTTTCAAAATCTCGAGGAGACATAGTGAACCTATGTAAAAAATTTCACAATTTGAATTTGTTGGAAAGTTGGTTGTCATTGATGTCAACCCTAGAAGAAGTCTAGAAGCCCTTAGAAGTGATGGGTCTATTTGAAGGAATCTCCAAAGTGGTCCCCTAATGGCGTAGTTCTAAGCATGGCCCTCACGGGAAGATGCTTTGAAGAAGTCTACAAAGAAACCTTGAGAATAAAGCTAGCAAGCCCTAGAGGTGTGGTCATGACTCCTGAAGTTGATTGGAGAAAAGGAGTGTGAAGGACACTACAAATACGTGCAAAAATCTCATAGATCAGTAGTATTCATCATGCCATTTCCAATGGTAGGTGGTACGCCACGTGGTTCCTCACGATTGAGAAGTTATACCCTCTTAAATATGAAGCCTCAAAATATGGTTAAAAAGCCCCTAAACGATTACAACAAGAACTTATAAGTCGGCCCCAAAATCAAGAAAAGGAGAAAAATGGTTGCAACAAGAAGTTATAGGTCGGCCCTAAAGTCAAATAAAGGAGGTACTTGGAAAAGTGTAAATACCCATCAAGAGCCTCTCATTTGATCATAAATCAAGAGTGTGAAATAAAACAAGTATGTGACCTCTTGGCGCAAGTGAGATAGAAAAGCAGTCCGAAGGAGAGAAGTCTCACAGTTGCAGATGTGGGAAGGTTTTATGGGAAACCCTATCTGAGGTGACCCCCACAGGTCAATTACAGGGTGTCCCATGAGGCCCCCGTTGGTTGTCCTGGTATCGTCAGGTGAGGCTGAAGAAAAGTTTGAAGAAGGTGTTATTCTCTTGATGTTAAATTTAAGGAAGGTTTGATGATCTGTGATTTCATGCACCAGTTTTTCAAATGTTGAAAGGTATGTTTTATCTATGTTTTGAGGTTTGTATCTTGAAGATATTTTGGTATATTCTTTGAGGGATATCTTAGAGGTCTTGGCACATGGTTTGATGCATATCTTGGCACATGCTTGATGCATATCTTGGCACATGGTTTGATGCATATCATGGTGATCTTGAGCATATGATTTGAGGGATGTTATTGGTGATCTTGGCATGAGATTTATGTGGTTGAACCAGTTTTGATGATAATGATGTATCGGTGTCAGTGGCAATAACAGTGACGGGTTGATGATGTTGATGTATCGATATCAGTGACAGTTACAATGATAGGTTGAGTCTCTTATTTATATTTTTGGGAGGTTGGGTGGTGCACGGGAATATTGGTGTCGTCATATAGCAAGTTGGTGCTTGCAAGGGAGTTGCATATTCCTTTGAGTTGGTGCTCATAAATCAAGGGGGTTGGAACCTCTTTCTAGTTGATTCTAGAGAATATAGGGAGTTGGAGCTTCCTTCGGGTTGGAGCCTGTAAACTAGGAGGTTGGAGCCTCCTTCTAGTTGGAGCTGGAGAACTTAGGGAGTTGTAGCTTCCTTTAGGTTGAATCCTATAAACATGGGGTTGGTGCCATATTCCAGTTGGAGCTGGAGAATCTTGGAAGTTGGTGCTTTCTGTGGATGTAATGTTTAAGATATATATTAAAAAGTGTTATGTGGTTTTCTCCCATTTTGGTTTCCAAGTAAAACTCTTGTGTATTGTGTATCTATGGTTATATGTTGATGATATATTGAATGCAATCATAAGTTATAAGTTGTTGATAACTTAATGTTTACATGTTATGGTTAAAAATGGTAAAAAGTGCTCAATATTGATTGACCCCCCACCCCCCTCAGTATTGGTGAATATTCTAATAATTGGTATCAAAGAAGGTCCTTCAGAAATAGTCTAACCACTGGAAGGCAGATACTGGATTGCTCTAATAATGGAGCGACAATGTTCAATGGTCATAATTATGAAATATGGAGCTTAGGAATGAGGTATGTTTACATGCACATGGGTTTGACATTTGCGACTCAATTGTTCAGGATACACCACTCCAAAGAAACCTCCAAAGACTGCATCCCAGAAGAAATTAAAAAGGAACAACAAAATAAGAATGGATGTCATCTTTGATAGATTATATGGTAATTCAAAGTGGGACAATGCACATCAACAAAAGAGATTTGGGATAAGCTACACAATCTTTATTCTACGAGATCTCTTCTTGTAATCACAGAGCCAGAGCATGATGATCAAGACAAAGAAGATGTTGAGATAGAACAAGAAGAAAGAGTGCTCTTCATGGCAATGGAAACTTAGAAAGGAACCCTTGAAAATGACAAAGAAGATTATGAAGAAGGTGAAGTGGATCTTGAGGTAGAAATAATCAATGCTTTAAGTGGTTTAAAAAGGGAAAGGAAGAAAAACAAGTCCCTTAAGGAAGAATTGATCAAGCTAAAGGCGGGTTCTCAAAACCCTAACAAAAATTATGAAGAAGTCCAACAAATTATCATAAATATAAAGGTTCAGCTGGAAGAAGCCAGAGTGATTGAATAAACACTCAAAAATCAATTGGAATAAAATCATAAAATAAACAAGTGTTTGGAAGCTGAAATAATATTACAGAGAAAAGAACTTGAAAAGGAAGAAGAAGAAGTTGCTCGCTTGAAGCAGAATTTAGTCAACAAGAAAGAATATTTGAAGAAGAAGTCATCTCCTTGAAAACCCAACTTGAAGAAGCAAAGAGAATGGAAGAAGTAATGAAGATCCAGATGATGAAGAAAGAAGAATATAGAGAGAAGCTTGAAGAAGAAGTCGTCTCATTGAGGGTTGAAGTTGACAAGCTCAACAAGAACTTGAAGAGCTCTCAAGTATTATAATATATTCTCAGTTGTCAAAGGTCACCCTTCAATAAAGCAGGTCTTGGATACATTGGTGAGGCCTCATGCAACTAAGATTCAAATACCAATCCCAGCAAGATCATCGAAGAGAGAGGAAGCTCCATATAGCCAGTAGTGAAAGTTGAAGAGAAGTGTTCTAGATTCCTGGAAAAGAAGAATGAAGAGAAGGCTAAGAACTATGCAAACATTCTCAAAGGAAGGAACCATGGTTAGCAAGAGTAAAAAATGGATGAATGTAGAAGAGGTGTATCTCCAAGAAGACCTCCTATCTCTAGGTATCAAAGAAACTTCATTCATTATGAAGGAAACAATAGAAGACAAGATCGTGATCAATTAAGGCACAAATTCAAAAGGACTACATCACAAAGACTATCATTAGCTCCCAAGTATCAAAGTTTCTTTCTCGATTATTGTTTTACTTGTAATAACTTTGGACATAAAGTTGTAGATTGCAGAGCTTATGGAAGAAATGTTCAACCAAGAGATGTTTATATGGCCCCCTACAATATTCAATGTTACAAATGCCACAACTATGGGCACATAGCTCATGATTGTAGAAGCATGATGAAGTCTTCCATGAATTAAAACACTAACATCACATACACGAAGGTTTGGAGAAGAAAACAAAAATAAGAAGAATAGGTGAATGAAGAACTCCCAAAGATCATACTCACGGGATTTACAGATGTGCGAGATCCTGATGAATCTATAGGTAAAGAGGACGATGTCAGAACTTAGAATGATGATCCTGCAATAGATAATGCATATATATTGTTCTAAGCAATCTAGCTTGGAAATTCCCAGTAATGTAAATATTGAAGAGGGGGAGTCTAAGCAACATCTATTACATATTAGAGAACTATATTTTAGGCAGTCTGAAGTGTTTGCAGATTTTGGGAAGGTAGATTTTGAATGGTCTGATAGCAAAGGTGCAGAATGTCTCGTGACAGATTGGTTGATTTAGGAGCAGTTTTCAGAACACATTCCCATGNCCTTAAGCCAATAATCTTACTCTGATACCAAATGTATGTTTTAAACCTTTGAAGTGAAACATTGCATACAAATTCTTAAGAAAAATAGAAAGAACAATAATGACACACACACACAATACACAAAGATTTACCCTAGAAACCCTTAATTGAGAAAACTACCAAACATTTGAGTCACACCTTTATCTTCTTCATTATATTAACTTACCCATTTACAATATAATATATAGGTATTTCATGGCATCCAAAACCCTAATTCATTAACCCAAATTATATTGCAATCCTAATCCCTTAACCAAGATTAGATTACAATGGGTCGAAAAACCATAAAACACATTCCCAACAAACTCAAGACCCCTTATTTAATAAAGTAACTTTCAACCAAGGGATCCAATGCAAAATATGTAGTAAATGTTTTAAAAGAGGAGGTTTTTTTTTTGGTCTCAAACTGCGTGCTTACCCCAAAATTCAATGCAACCACACACAAAAACAAGCAAAATTTTAAAGAAAAAATAAATGAAAACTTGTCAACAATGTGGTTATATTTAGGCTAGCCTACCTAAAAATGAAACTTTCCTCTCTATTTCTGATTTGTTGAGATCTAATAAAGAGAAGAGCAAAGAGCATACACATAAAAGAAAACACTTTCCATTATGTTTCTAGTTTTCCTAGATCACACAAAGCATATGAAAAATACTATATGTAGACCAAAAAGGGTACCAAATTAAGAATATAAACAAATAAACCAAAATATTAACACAGTAAAAAAGATTTAAGAGACGTAATGAAACTTTATATCTCCGGATTCGACAAAAAAGGTCGTATCTTGGGAAAATGAAAACCTTTTTGGGTGAAACAAAAAGTGTTTCCAATTGAAAGCATCACTCCAGATACATTGGAACAACTTGATCATCCTATAAATGCATACAAATAGTAGAACCCATAAATCTTTTGATGCATGCAATGAGACAGGTTCAAGATCTCGATCAACAATGAGAACGGGTCTTCATACATGCTTTGATACCATGTTCGACAAAACACGGTATTTCCATATAGGATTAGCACCTTAAGCAACCACTCACACAACTATATCAAATATCAGTACATGAGTGTTTTACATGGTTAAAACCCTTAAATAGGGAAACAATCCACGACCTCATCTAATGCGACCACTTGACGTAATATATTAATGCAAAAGAAAAATATTGTACGTAAGAGTTTTTCACAATCAATGTTCAGCAAATGACCCTCCATGCTCTTTAAATAGAGATAATGGATCAATCGAGTGTTAAACCACAAATCAATATAGACGTTAGTATCAAGGAGAATATGAATTGTTAGATCATTTTATGTCTAGAATATATCATGACCATCATATTACATACCTGCAAATGCACACTAAAGAAGCACACTTTACATAAAGACACATTATACCAAGATGATCTTAACTAACACCTAAGCGTCTAAATATCCTAACAATATTAGTACCTTGGAAGCTAGGATCCATCCTCTCAAGCAACTTCCCAAACAAATAGATGATATCTTTGATATTTTAAAATGTATCCAAGCATCTATGTTTTCTCATATTGATGGGTCTAATCGAGGGTC
Organism: Picea glauca; assembly: GCA_000966675.3. Taxonomy (NCBI): domain Eukaryota; kingdom Viridiplantae; phylum Streptophyta; class Pinopsida; order Pinales; family Pinaceae; genus Picea; species Picea glauca. Next base: position 1,768,146 of record JZKD02S1223564.1, on the reverse strand, counting down.
AAGTTCATTCTCTAGTTTGACCAATGCCCTTGGGATGCAATGTTAGTTCTTTCCCAATCCCAAGATTGGAATTAAGAAGTTTGATGGCACTGATGTGAATACTTTATTGGCACAATTAGAACAATGATTTACTCCCTACTAGGTTCCATCAAATAAAATGGTACCCTTTGATACCTTGCACCTTAATGCTCAACCATTTCATGGTACCAGTGGTAGAAAACAAAGAGACCATTCGATTGGCTCTACACCTTGGATGATTTTTTCAAGGAGCTTGTGACCCATTATGATAAAGTGTGGGAAAATGGCTACTTCTACTTTAGTCAACTTACTAAAATATGACAAATAAGAGCTACCTAAGAATACATGCTCCAAAAATAAAGGTTAGCTACTTGTGTGATGGCTCTTAGTGCTAACAAGCTTCTTAAGCTTAATAACGATAGGCTTTGAAATGTAATCCAACTTGAGGTTAAATGCATCAGCATGAAGACATCTCTATAATTATAAAGTTGGCTTGACATATTGAAGCTAAGTTTCTTTTTATACGTCATTCTCCATACCTTACTAGTGACAAAGGTAAGGCTTCTATGCTCTATACACCTTCTGAAATCAATATTGCTCCTAGAGAAGTGGAAGAATGATGTGCTAAGGTCTTTTATTGTGGTTTCAAAATAAGTGGTCTCAAGGATATAAATGTGTCAAACATTGTTAATCCCTAGACAAAGCCCCATGTTAAGTATAAAACCCCTTATTAAGCCCTAGCTATTGAATTATTGCATTTCTAGTGTTATATTTGCATGTAGGCTAGACCCCTTCATTGTACCCTTTCATTACAATTGTACCCTTTGTCTCCTACACACACACACACACACCAAGGATACCTAGTCTTACAATCATCTCATCTCAGCTCATACATTGAATATATTGTAAAATAAGGTTTCCCCCTCGAAGTGGATTGGTATTCATTGGATTTTGATCATTCCCAGGGCATTAGTTCATAACATTTGGTATCAGAGCATCGATCCCAAGGTTTTTCTTCTTCAAACAAATCATCTTGGAATTTTTGCTATAAATATTTTTCTCAGATTCTTCAAATAGTGAAATTTGGAGGTTATTTAAGAGACATATCCAAGTATCTCTCGTAAAAAATTTAGGTTTTGTTTTAATATACTTATGGAGATACAGCTTAGGGAAGATATGGTTTTTGACTCATCCTGACATCAGTTTTAAACAAGTCATCTTGGTATTTTTGCTATAACATTTTTTCTAAGAAGCTTTAGGTAGAAATTTTTTAAGATACTCGGGAAAGATAGCAAATCATAGGTGGTAAAAATTTCAGGATCTGGTTCATTATATTCTCATAGATATCTTATGTGTAAGTTAGGGTTTGTGACTAGTCCTGAAATTAGTCTCAAATGATTTGTATTTATATTTTAGCCACAAAAAATCTTGGTAAACTTTCGAACTATGAAATTTTCAAAATCTCGAGGAGACATAGTGAACCTATGTAAAAAATTTCACAATTTGAATTTGTTGGAAAGTTGGTTGTCATTGATGTCAACCCTAGAAGAAGTCTAGAAGCCCTTAGAAGTGATGGGTCTATTTGAAGGAATCTCCAAAGTGGTCCCCTAATGGCGTAGTTCTAAGCATGGCCCTCACGGGAAGATGCTTTGAAGAAGTCTACAAAGAAACCTTGAGAATAAAGCTAGCAAGCCCTAGAGGTGTGGTCATGACTCCTGAAGTTGATTGGAGAAAAGGAGTGTGAAGGACACTACAAATACGTGCAAAAATCTCATAGATCAGTAGTATTCATCATGCCATTTCCAATGGTAGGTGGTACGCCACGTGGTTCCTCACGATTGAGAAGTTATACCCTCTTAAATATGAAGCCTCAAAATATGGTTAAAAAGCCCCTAAACGATTACAACAAGAACTTATAAGTCGGCCCCAAAATCAAGAAAAGGAGAAAAATGGTTGCAACAAGAAGTTATAGGTCGGCCCTAAAGTCAAATAAAGGAGGTACTTGGAAAAGTGTAAATACCCATCAAGAGCCTCTCATTTGATCATAAATCAAGAGTGTGAAATAAAACAAGTATGTGACCTCTTGGCGCAAGTGAGATAGAAAAGCAGTCCGAAGGAGAGAAGTCTCACAGTTGCAGATGTGGGAAGGTTTTATGGGAAACCCTATCTGAGGTGACCCCCACAGGTCAATTACAGGGTGTCCCATGAGGCCCCCGTTGGTTGTCCTGGTATCGTCAGGTGAGGCTGAAGAAAAGTTTGAAGAAGGTGTTATCCTCTTGATGTTAAATTTAAGGAAGGTTTGATGATCTGTGATTTCATGCACCAGTTTTTCAGATGTTGAAAGGTATGTTTTATCTATGTTTTGAGGTTTGTATCTTGAAGATATTTTGGTATATTCTTTGAGGGATATCTTAGAGGTCTTGGCACATGGTTTGATGCATATCATGGTGATCTTGAGCATATGATTTGAGGGATGTTATTGGTGATCTTGGCATGAGATTTATGTGGTTGAACCAGTTTTGATGATGATGATGTATCGGTGTCAGTGGCAATAACAGTGACGGGTTGATGATGTTGATGTATCGATATCAGTGACAGTTACAATGATAGGTTGAGTCTCTTATTTAGATTTTTGGGATGTTGGGTGGTGCACGGGAATATTGGTGTCATCATATAGCAAGTTGGTGCTTGCAAGGGAGTTGCATATTCCTTTGAGTTGGTGCTCATAAATCAAGGGGGTTGGAACCTCTTTCCATTTGATTCTAGAGAATATAGGGAGTTGGAGCTTCCTTCGGGTTGGAGCCTATAAACTAGGAGGTTGGAGCCTCCTTCTAGTTGGAGTTGGAGAACTTAGGGAGTTGTAGCTTCCTTTAGGTTGAATCCTATAAACAGGGGGTTGGTGCCATCTTCCAATTGGAGCTGGAGAATCTTGGAAGTTGGTGCTTTCTGTGGATGTAATGTTTAAGATATATATTAAAAAGTGTTCTGTGGTTTTCTCCCATTTTGGTTTCCAAGTAAAACTCTTGTGTATTGTGTATCTATGGTTATATGTTGATGATATATCGAATGCAATCATAAGTTATAAGTTGTTGATAACTTAATGTTTACATGGTATGGTTAAAAATGGTAAAAAGTGCTCAATATTGATTGACCCCCCACCCCCCTCAGTATTGGTGAATATTCTAATAATTGGTATCAAAGTAGGTCCTTCATAAACAGTCTAACCACTGGAAGGCAGATACTGGATTGCTCTAATAATGGAGCGACAGTGTTAGATGGTCAGAATTATGAAATATGGAGCTTAGGAATGAGGTATGTTTACATGCACATGGGTTTGACATTTGCGACTCAATTGTTTAGGATACACCACTCCAAAGAAACCTCCAAAGACTGCATCCCAGAAGAAATTAAAAAGGAACAACAAAATAAGAATGGATGTCATCTTGGATAGATTATATGATAATTCAAAGTGGGACAATGCACATAAACAAAAGAGATTTGGGATAAGCTACACAATCTTTATTCTACGAGATATCTTCTTGTAATGACAGAGCCAGAGCATGATGATCAAGACAAAGAAGATGTTGAGATAGAACAAGAAGAAAGAGTGCTCTTCATGGCAATGGAAACTTAGAAAGGAACCCTTGAAAATGAAAAAGAAGATTATGAAGAAGGTGAAGTGGATCTTGAGGTAGAAATAATCAATGTTTTAAGTGGTTTAAAAAGGGAAAGGAAGAAAAACAAGTCCCTTAAGGAAGAATTGATCAAGCTAACGACGGGTTCTCAAAACCCTAACAAAAATTATGAAGAAGTCCAACAAATTATCATAAATCTAAAGGTTCAGCTGGAAGAAGCTAGAGTGATTGAAGAAACACTCAAAAATCAATTGGAATAAAATCATAAAATAAACAAGTGTTTGGAAGCTGAAATAATATTACAGAGAAAAGAACTTGAAAAGGAAGAAGAAGAAGTTGCTCACTTGAAGCAGAATTTAGTCAACAAGAAAGAATATTTGAAGAAGAAGTCATCTCCTTGAAAACCCAACTTGAAGAAGCAAAGAGAATGGAAGAAGTAATGAAGATCCAGATGATGAAGAAAGAAGAATATAGAGAGAAGCTTGAAGAAGAAGTCGTCTCATTGAGGGTTGAAGTTGACAAGCTCAACAAGAACTTGAAGAGCTCTCAAGTATTATAATATATTCTCAGTTGTCAAAGGTCACCCTTCAATAAAGCAGGTCTTGGATACATTGGTGAGGCCTCATGCAACTAAGATTCAAATACCAATCCCAGCAAGATCATCGAAGAGAGAGGAAGCTCCATATAGCCAGTAGTGAAAGTTGAAGAGAAGTGTTCTAGATTCCTGGAAAAGAAGAATGAAGAGAAGGCTAAGAACTATGCAAACATTCTCAAAGGAAGGAACCATGGTTAGCAAGAGTAAAAAATGGATGAATGTAGAAGAGGTGTATCTCCAAGAAGACCTCCTATCTCTAGGTATCAAAGAAACTTCATTCATTATGAAGGAAACAATAGAAGACAAGATCGTGATCAATTAAGGCACAAATTCAAAAGGACTACATCACAAAGACTATCATTAGCTCCCAAGTATCAAAGTTTCTTTCTCGATTATTGTTTTACTTGTAATAACTTTGGACATAAAGTTGTAGATTGCAGAGCTTATGGAAGAAATGTTCAACCAAGAGATGTTTATATGGCCCCCTACAATATTCAATGTTACAAATGCCACAACTATGGGCACATAGCTCATGATTGTAGAAGCATGATGAAGTCTTCCATGAATTAAAACACTAACATCACATACACGAAGGTTTGGAGAAGAAAACAAAAATAAGAAGAATAGGTGAATGAAGAACTCCCAAAGATCATACTCACGGGATTTACAGATGTGCGAGATCCTGATGAATCTATAGGTAAAGAGGACGATGTCAGAACTTAGAATGATGATCCTGCAATAGATAATGCATATATATTGTTCTAAGCAATCTAGCTTGGAAATTCCCAGTAATGTAAATATTGAAGAGGGGGAGTCTAAGCAACATCTATTACATATTAGAGAACTATATTTTAGGCAGTCTGAAGTGTTTGCAGATTTTGGGAAGGTAGATTTTGAATGGTCTGATAGCAAAGGTGCAGAATGTCTCGTGACAGATTGGTTGATTTAGGAGCAGTTTTCAGAACACATTCCCATGTAGGTATGAAGAGTTCAGCTGGCAGTTACGAGGAATATCATTGGCACACTTTTAAGGCAGAGATTCCTAATTGTATAGAGGATTCCAAGCATGTATATATTCATCACATATTCGAGAATCTGTACTTGTTGCAAACTTGTAGAGTTTGATTTGAAGATAGAGAAAACTAGTGGACATATTTGATTCAACTTGAGAAGCGGGAATATACAATGATCAATTGCAGTAGATTTGAGGAAGCTCTCAAAACATTGAAGTGGTAGATTAATCAACATTGTGTGCAGTTGAGTAATAGAGTCATGGAAATTTTTGTGACACATGGACAAAGATGAATTCATGAGATATTTGACAAGTCTAGAAGACAATACTTGACATGAACTAGAGAAGATACATGATAGTGGATGAAAGCATGAGATCGAGAGAAATGTTTAGTAAAGCATGTGACTCGGGAAAAAAGCATATTCGCAGGTGGAACCAACTAGTCATAGAAAGGCAAGTTGTGAGATGTACAACAAGACAGGGGGAGAGAAACCATCAGGAGGATATTGTTGAATGACTATGTCATTGATGCCAACTCGATAAAGAAATGCCAATCCTTGAAGATTTGAATTCAAGTAATGAAGGAAATTTGACATGAATACTTTTAATATATGTCAATGGATTACACTAGGAAGTACCAATGGACAAGAAGCCCTGGAAGAGAGCAAAGGAAGCATATAAAAGAAACCCCACATTGATCTACACATCATCTTGCAAAGAAGGCAGGGGGAGTAAAATCGTTAGAGGGAGTTACCCTTTGTCATTGATTTCAAAGGGGGAGAGAAAGAACAAAAACATGAGAGAAAGATCAGAAACATGAATATAGGGGGAGCAATGAGCACAGGGGGAGTATGAGTGTTGCCATCAATGCCAAAGGGGGATATTGTTGGAAAGTTGGTTATCATTGATGTCAACCTTAGAAGATGTCCAAAATCCCTTAGAAGTGATGGGTCTGTATGAAGGAATCTCCAAAGTGGTCCCCTTATGGCATAGATTTAAGCATGTCCCTCACATGAAAATGCTTTGAATAATTCTACAAATAAAACATGAGAATATGGCTAGGAATCCTTAGAGGTGTGGTCATGAATCTTGAAGTTGATTGGAGAAAAATAGTACAAAGGACACTACAAATACATGCAAAAATATCATAGATGGATAGTCCTCATCATGCCATTTCCAAGGGTAGGTGGTATGACACATGGTTACTCATGATTGAGAACTTATAACCTCTTAAACATGAAGCCCTGAAGTATGGTTACAAAGCCCCTAAACGATTGCAACAAGAAGTTATAAGTTGGCCTCAAAATCAAGAAAAGGAGAAAAACGCTTGCAACAAGAAGTTACAGGTCGACCCTAAAGTCAAATAAAGGAGGTGCTTGGAAAAATATAAATTCCCATCAAGAGCCTCTCATTTGATCATAAATAAAGAGTGTGAAATCAAGAAATAATGTGATCTCTTGGCACAAGTGAGATAGCGAAGCAGTCCAAAGAAGGGAAGTCTCAGAGTTGCTCATGTGTGAATGTGATCCGGATTATTTTCGGCACGAAATGGGAGCGGAGATATAATAAAACAATGTACAGAGATATCTCAGATATCCAATAATATAATAGAAATGTATCAGAGACGCAACCATAAACACAAAGATACAGTAATACACAATTTTCTATTAATGAGCGAAAATGTACAAAGACTGTAAAAATACAGAGTGAAAGACTCGCTAGAATGGTGGAAGCTTATCTC
>JZKD02S1223564.1:1687225-1723094 GCA_000966675.3 Picea glauca | reverse complement strand
TTTGATTTTCATGGTTCTAAGTTTCTCATGCTTTCTAACATTTATTTCTTAGTTGTTTTAGTTTATTTCTTTGTTTTCATATGTGTTTGGCTTATCTAACCCACTCACAAAACTTTTGTCTTGTCTAGCAGGCTAATCTAGACATGCAAGTGTTGTTGTTTTGTTCACCCAAGTGAAAAAACCAACACAACAGGTGGTGCACGGGAAGATTGATGTCTTCGGATAGCAGGTTGGTGCTTGCAAGGGAGTTGTAGCTTCCTTTGAGTTGGTACTCATAAAACAAGGGGGTTGGAGAATCCTTCCAACTTGTGCTGGAGAATCTAGAGAGTTGGAGCTTCCTTCAGGTTGGACCATGTAAACTAGGGGGTTGGAGATGGAGAACATAGGGATTCGTAGCTTCCTTCGGGTAAGAGCCTGTAAACAAGGGGTTGGTGCCTCCTTCTAGTTGGAGCTGGAGAATCATGAAAGTTGGTGCTTCTTGTGGTTGTAATATTTAAGATATATATTAAAAATTGTTCTGTGGTTTTCTCCCATTTTGGTTTCCATGTAAAACTCTTGTGTATTTTGTATCTGTGATTATATGTTGATGGTATCCTGAATGCAATCATAAGTTATAAATTGTTGATAACTTAATGTTTACATCTTATGCTTAAAATGGTAAAAAGTGATCAATACTAATTCACTCCCCCCCGTCCCCTCCCCTCTTAGTATTGGTGAATATTCCAACAAAATCATTATAATTTGTGAGATATATCTTGTGGAAGTTGGGGATTTTTATTAATCCTGAAATTAGTCTTAAATAAGTCATTTTGGTATTTGTGCTATGACTTTTTAACAGTGAAGGTTCAGACTGAGAAATTTTCAGGAGTTTAAGAAGTCATATAAGAGTACTACATACTGCAATTTTAGACTCATAAGTGTTCAAATTTTAGAGATATATCAGGACAAAGGTCGACCATCCAAACATACTCCAAATAAAGGCTTTGAAAAGTACAATTGGCATAATTTTTTATTGGAAGATATATTTTTGATGATTCAAAATTTGTGATAGAGAGGAAAAAGAGGAGAATTATTATTTTCTCACATGGCTCCAAAGGTTCCTCCAAAATTTGTTTCACAAACTAAACCTAGAGCAAGCTTAACCATGACTCAAGAAAAAAGAGAAGAAAATTTTCACCAGATTGGAAAGGTGGAAAAGAAGATGGATGAAAATCAAGAGCATATGGAAGAGAAGATATTAGAATTGTAAAATTTCATGTCTTCGATGATCTTCCATGCTCTAGATGAGAGACTCCTTGAAGGAGATATCAAAATGTAAGGAAATCGTGAAAATGTAGAGGAAAAAAAGATTGAGTCCCACAATGATGATTATTCATCACTTCAAGATCCACATCATCGAGGTTTCAATGCAGTACCAAGGAACTGGTTCATTCCAAACATCAATATGAGGAAGTCTTATGGTAAAAATCTTATAACATGGATATTCCAAATGGAGGAACTCTCTGATTTACACCAAGTGCCAAGCTTGCAAAAGGTACATATTGTATCCTTGTATTTAGAAAATGATCAATTTGTTTGGTATCAATGGCCTTGTGAAAGAAAAAAGAATTCTATTATCTTTTGTTCCATCTTTACGGATGAATCAATATCACATTATGTGGATATTAAGAGAAACATATTCTTTATTCAATTGATAAATCTTCGACAAAAAGGTCCAATTACAGAGCACATTCAACAATTCCAAAAGCTCAGTCTCAGCGTAAAGAACATTTCTGATCAGGATAATTTGTTAGATCTCTTTATGGGCACTTTAAAGGGGAACATTCAACATGAGGTGCATCTCTTCGAACCTAAATCCCTAGAGAAAGCTTACAATATGGTCAGGAATGTGGAAAACAAAGATATGGCTACTATAAGGGTGGCCATTAACAACTATAGAGAGCACCATGTTTCCTCTCGTAACCTCACACAACTCAAAAGGTTGACACCTCAACAAATGGATGAAAGAAGAGAAAAGGGACTATGTTTCAATTGTGACAACAGGTACAGTAAGGGGCATAAATGCAGTGAGAAGAAATTATTCTACATAGATTGTGAAGAGGAAGAAGATGAAGAATTGGAACAATCACAAGATCTAGATCTATAAGTGACTACTCCAACGATATATCGTCATGCATTGGTCGACATTAGTACTCCACAAACCCTCAAGATACGAGGATACACAAAAAAGAAAAAGGAAACAATGTTGATTGATTCTGGTAGTACCTGTAACTTCATCAATTACAAATTAGCAAAAGATCTTAATTGCTTTGTATTTCCAGCACTAGAGTTTCAAGTAATGATTGCAGATGGAGGTACCATAAATTGTTATGGGAAGTGTCATAGTATTAAACTCAATACAGGGGAATATTTATTGGATAGTCCCATGATTTCCATCCAAATGGGTGGTGTTGATGTTGTATTGGGGGTCTAATGGTTACAATCACTGGGAACAATGACCCTTAATTTTCAAGATATTTTCATGAGATTTTCTTCATAACTCAAGGAAATTTAGCTTAGAGGTATCCAAGGGAAACCCTCTAAGGTGATAAGCTCTAATAGCATGAAAAAATTACTTAAAAAGGAACACCATGGTGTAATTGCACAAATGTGCTCACTAGATGTTCAAACATCTATATTCTCTACTCCAGTGGATCTCCAAATAGTTATCAATGACCATTCCAAGGTATTTGGAGAGTTGCCTAAGGGTCTTCCACCTACTCGAGGTCATGACCATCATATTCATTTGCAACCAGGAAGTGGACTATTATTCATTAAATTTTTATCATTATCAAGGCGTTGGTTCATAACAAACAGTCTAGACTCCTCATTCTTGAAGATACCCAAGAAGAAGAACAAGACTAGGTGGTTGATATAGAACCCACTACAAAACTAATGATAGTTAAACTAGAGGTACACATAATCTCCATGAATGTGCTCTCGCTACCCCATAGACATTACGAGTTGAAGGCTACACCAAGAATCAAAGAGCCATGGTTCTCATTGATTTTGATAGCACCCACAACTTCATGGACCACAAGTTAGCTACACAACTCAATTAATTTCCATTCCCTATTAAAAATTTCAAGGTCATGATTGCCAACAATGGCACAATTTCTTGTGGAGGCTTATTTCACAATGTCAAACTTAGTGTCTCTAATTTTCAACTCTCCAATCCCATGTATCTTATTGGGTTAGGTGATATCCATGTGGTTATTGGTGTTCAATGGCTTCACACTCTTGGCACTAATTCCATGAATTTTGATGTGTTATTCATGTAGTTTCAATTACACACATACTCTCAATGGGATGAACAATCCTCCCAATTGGGTGGTATCTTCCCATGGGATGGAAAACCCACTTAGAAAAGGCTCTAGGGGGGTCATTGTCTATCTCTAGAGAATTTATATTGATGGTGATGCATTTCTAGGTACTCATATTCTCCCCGAGTCATTAAGAATATTTCATATTTGGAATGTCATGCTTTATAATATTCACAATATTTTTTTTATGAAAAGGTCATCCATTGTCTCCCTTGTTTGAATGTTGTGTCCATCAAGGTCCATGAACCACTGAAAGGCCACCTCCTTCAAAGTAGAAGGGAACATTCTTAGCTTTCGAACATCATTCTTATATCCATAGTCCCTATAGAGTACTTCAAACTTGAAAAAAGAAATGTCCAGGTCTTCAATGACCATTCCATGGAAATGGGGAAGAGAAGTTGTATTAATGTTCTTCATTCTTTCCTACTCCCTTGTTTCCAAGATAGGAAAATAAAACGTCAATTGTCTTTCTTCAAATCTTCCTTCCACTCTTCCTTCTACTCTTTCTTCTACCTTACTGAACAAAGAGGGAAGTCCAAAAGATAAGGATGAAGAAGTTTCCCAATCCCCTGATTACTCAACAATTTCTTCTAGTTCCTTATAAGCTTGATTTTAACTTTCCACGATAGTTACTAACTTGGGAATCCCTTCCTATTCTTGCCTCATATTCCCTATTTTCTATGCACTATGGTTGTAGAATTTTGGTAGAAATATTCCTAATTTATCCATGCTACATTGTATTCATTCTTCTTAAAAGCAATCTACTTAATACAGAAAATAAGACCACCTGTAAAAAGAAACTCTCGAAAACCTTGGTTCCTTCTCTCTTTTACAATGGAATCCCCATTCAACAGTGCTCTCTTCCTTGAATATTTTAGCACTTCCCCGAAATGGTGCCAAAAAGTGGTGAGCTCAAGAATTTCCACAATAAGGGCTATTGAATTCCATAGGAACACACTTAAATGGTCAACTAGGGGAATTATAGAATTATGAAGTGTTATGCAAAAAATTATGCAATCTTCAAGGGTAAAAGAGCTACATAATATATTTTGTATTATTTTCTTTTAAAGAATGGAAACTACATGTGGTTTATATACATAATACCTACAATACAGTTCTAATGTTTTGTAGCAAAAGTCATCCTGACATATAATGCCTTCTGGCTCATTGATTGGTACTTACAAAACCCTATAACTCTTTGAAATTGAAACTATGACGTTGAAAGTAAACGAAAGTGTTCAGAACTCAATGTTGTAGAGAATAAACTAATGACTTGAACAATAAATTCAATGCTAGAAAATAAACCTAGTCTATAGCATGTTGAGTCACAACAACAATTCCATTTCCAACTATAGGTTCATGGTATGCTTGCAAAAAAGATAATCACCATAGCATAAATTTTCTAGCTACAAAACTGAAAGCAACAACACACATTAATACTTATGCAAATGCAAAAATACACACTAAGGTGCATTCACCAATATCCTCTTCAAGTAGGCCCTATTTGAAAAGGATTGGTAAATCCCTTCTTAAAACTTAAATTATCCCAGAAGAAAACGATCATTTATTTCATTAGTAATTTCAAACATACAGACTCAAATCGATAGCTCTCTAACCCTCATTGTATGCAATTTAAATTTCTATCACTATGTACCCTAACTCGAGCTATAGATGAGTATATTTATACTAAAGAAGCCTTAGATTCATGTTGAGGAACTATGAGCTATGTACTAACAATCTTGCCCCTAAAATCACTAACTTACTCTTCATTAGTTTTGGTGGCTTTTTGAGGAACGAGATTTTGGGGTGCACAATTCTTCTTTGGCGCTGGAATGGATGGTTTACTAGAGATCTCATAGAGCCACTCTTCATTGTGGTTGACTTCTTTGGTGGGTTGTTGTAGAGTGTGCGGCCATTCCTCATCTTCTCAATCTATAACATTGTGGAGTGTGTGCTTCTGGAGCCCCTTTTATTTATATACTCAGGTCGTAGGGGCAATTCAACCTTACGTGCCATAATTTCCTATTGGGTGGTGCATTGTCTTCTTTCTTGAATTGATGAACACATATGGCATGAAGAATACAAGGAATGTGGTTGTCTACTTGTCCTTCCCCCTTGCTATAACTAGGATGAGTGCTAATGGCAGGACCAAATGCTGGGAAAAACAATGAAAACAACTTTTATACAACAATAGTGATCAAGGCTACGATATTCAAACTCTATTACAAACACATTATTATTCCCTACTCATCAACACAAAGGAAAACTCATAGCATATTCATATAAAAACTCATAAAATGCATCTGAAATTAACCATTGTAAGTAATTAATCAAAAAAATGTCATTGGCTACAAAATGATGGACAAAACTCAAGCTTTCCGTGAGGTAAACGACTATAGATGATGAACAAGATGGGCCAATTTAGGAGCCCACTAGTCATGTCCATGAATTTCTCGTTTCATGTAAGAAGACCCAAACAAAGCATGTAAAGAACAAGGAAAGAAACTTTCTTTCAAGTCAACAACCTAAGTAGGGCACAATCATGCAAGCAAAGCAAGTGGTCGCAGGATTGCAGATGGAGTGAGGGGAATGACTAGCTAGCAGGTAATCTCTTATTCATTTTTTTCACATTCTAAACAATGAAAACATGAGTTTATTTATCCCTGTAGTAGGTGTATAAGAATAAATACAAGCCTAAAACTAGCCACAAAAATAAATTATTTCCCATTGATAACCTCATAACTATTATTAAGAGGATATGTCTTTGTTGAATCAATAGCCATATTAATCATATGGTCATTTAGATCCCATTGGTCTCACATTGGTCTCACTAAATGGATATCTTGCTTTGGAAGTGACAAAGTGAGGACACTGAGTAAGTTACCATCCATGGAGCTTGACATTGCTTGTCAAGGACAATGCCCAATACTACATCGAATCCATATAATATACCCATAAATCACCATCTACGTTTCCTACATTGGTAAACATAATCTCAAACTCGAGAGGATTGAAGAAGCTCTAGGAAAGCATGACCAATCAAATCTCAGACTCCAAAAGATCAAAAATATTGTTAAGATAAATGTGTTAATTTACTTACACATGTAAAATGTTTAGCTTTGCATGCTTGCACACATGTTAGAGGCCATGAATGGACTACAATCATATATATATATATATATTTAATGGATGAATATTTTTTTAACAATTCAAAAAAAAAATACATAATTATATTTCATCTTCATATTCTTTTATCAATTCAAAAATAAAACTTTAAAAAAATATTTTAAATTTAAAAACTATTTCCAGATTTATAAAAGAGATAAAAAAAATTTATTTGATAATCGAATGTACTCCAACTAATAGAAAATCAATTGAAGTTGACCCCAAAGCAAAAAGTAAAACGCTTCATTAACAAGGACCAATAAGCATACATCTTTAAAGTATAAGCTTACACATAATAGATACGATAAAAACTTAAAAGAATCACACGTTAAAACTTTGCAAATCATTAATATATGAAAATATTCTTTGAATATATTTAAGAAAACATTTTTTTATTTACTAAAGATGAAATTTGGTAGACATATTTAAAATTAAGAACCTTAAACTTTGCACCAGTTATTATTCTTTATGTTTACCAAAGATGAAATTGGATAAGTATTTAAGAATGTGAACCTTAAACTTTGTATTGGTAAATGTTCTTTAAATGTTTGAAGAAATTATTTTATTTTTTGTCTTTACTAAAGATGAAATTGATATATATTCAAGAATTGAATCTTAAACTCTTTTTAAATGTTTTCGAAATGTTTTAAAAGATTATTCTTTATATTATTATTTTTAATAATATAAAAAATAATCTTTTAAAAAAATTAAGGAACATTTGTAATACAAAGTTTAATGTTTACATCTTTAAATATATATCAGTTTCATCTTTAGTAAACATAAAAAATAGAATCCGCTTTTTATGGGTCAGTGAAATATGAAAGATTTTTATGGGTCAGTGAAATATGAAAGAGATCCTGATTCCAACACCTCTTCGACACCTCGTTCAAAGAATCAAAAGGGCATAGAAATGGTGCAGATATTGGTACATCAGACCATCCAAAGATGGCTTCTATTGGAGACTACTGGGATGAGCTCACGTATATTATATGTAAGCTGCTCACATGTATTAAAAGTTTAATGTTTACATTCTTAAATATATATTAATTTCATCTTTAGTAAAGATAAAGAATAGAATAATCTCTTAAACATTTAAAGAACATTTTCCAATACAAAATTTAAAGTTCACATATCATATTATACAAAATTTAAGGTTCACATATTATATTATATTTATATATATCTTAAATTTGGTACAAATTATATATATATTAATTTCATCTTTAGTAAACATAAAGAATAGAACAATCTCTTAAAACATTTAAAGAACATTTTCCAATACAAAGTTAAAGTTTAAGGTTCACATATTATATTATATTTATATATATTTTAAACTTTAATTTTGGATTAGTTATTTATCTTTACTATGTAGTCATGGAAGAAACCATTTTATACTATTAAAAAAAAATCAAATCAAAATTTAAGGAAAAAATGTGGTGTGATAAAGAGTTAGAGGAAAAACGAAAATTAAAGTATTATAAAGATGTAATCAACCCTAATCTAGAAGATCAAAATTATCTATCTGTTTTGCCAAGTGTAAAGAAAAAAAATAAGCATTGCTAAGACAAGAACAAATTCTCACGAGTTCCATAGTGAAACTGGGCGTTGGTCAATTCCTAAAACGTCATGGGATGAAAAAGTGTGTCACCTTTGTGACACTAAGAAGTTTGAAGATGAAAAACACTTTCTCTTAGATTGTCTAGCCTATACCCATATTAGATCTCATTTTCAAAATATTGATCACACTACCAACCTTCCTAACCTCTTAATTCAACAAAAGTATGGTGATCTTGGAAAGCTTCTCTTAATGTTTTTCGATCACGGAAACAAAATTCTAAAGAATCACAAGTAATCACTTACCCTTTTAAGGTCCGATAGACCAATTAGGTCTTAATGGACGTTAATCATCATCATCATCATCATATAAAAATGTAAACATTAAAACTTGTGTGTTATTAATCAAAATTATTATGTACATATATTTGTGTTATTAATCAAAATTATTATGTGCGTATATTTAAAGATATATTGTTAATTAAAAATAATAATTTTTTTAAAGTAAAATATATATAATTATAATTTAAAAACAAAAATATTAAATATGGAGATTTGATTATGTAAATATTTTTTAAAACTAATTAATTTTAATAGAATATTTACACTTTATTAAAAAAACACAATGTTTTATAATAAAAAAAAAAAGTAAAGAGTATGAATTAAATTAAATTCTTATTTATAAATGTAAGTATATACTATTTACTTGTAATATTAATATATCAAATCAAAGTTTTCGAAAATGATTGTTTGTAATATAATGGTTTGTTGATAAAGGTGTAGTTAATAATAGGGATAAACTTATAGTATGAGTGGGCCTAATGGTTAAAAGCATGTGTTTCATCCTAAGAGATCACAAGTTCAAATCCAGAGGGGGGTAGGGTATGCATACCTCCATAGGTCCCTTGTCGCTTGGTTGTAACCTTAAAATTGGATTATTATTATTTAGCTCTTAAATGAGCAAAATGCCCCATGGATTTCCCCCAACTCTGTTCCAAAGTAAAATAAATAAATAAATAATGAGATAAATGTAAAGATAAAATATATATTATATTGTCAATTGGGTTTAGCTTTGATGGTTGGGAGAAATGATTAGTATCCTCCCTACCTAGGTTCAATTCTTGCAAGTGACATGTTGAGCTCTTAATGGATATATTGTCGTAATGACCTTGAGTCCTATGTTGCAAAGCCTCGAGCTTCTGACAAATTTGGTTTACCCTTGGTACTATCCTCGAAATGAGGGGACGTATCTGGTGGGTTTCCTGGGAATATATATATATATATTTAAAAAAATCTGTAATTTTATTTAAAAACAAAATTACATAGACATATGCCAGAAGCATTCAAAAGTGCAGTAAAGTCACTTGAAGCAAAATCTCTTCACACGGTCATTTTTATATATAACCGAAAACTAATGTTAGGTCTATTTCCCATCTCGTATATATATATTACATCGTTCAAAACTATAAACTTGAAATTGTCCTCCATCTTAAACACAAATCTGTAATAGTATAAATTTGAAGCCAATGATCATGAGTATATTCAATAGTGTACTCATCCTAAAGGATGAATATAATCCAGGTCCCTCACTTCATTCACAGTCCATCTTTTGAAAGTCCATGCACTATCTTGTTCCTATCTCTATATATGTGAGACAAAGAGATATGGGCGAAAGTTATCATTTGGAGTTGCACATCATCATATAATGGTTGTTAAGTGAAATTCTCGATTGTAGTTTCCTTTCATAACCATTGAATAACCACGAGTGAGTTGCCAAATATTTGTATTTTTTATGCACCAAACTCTTGGGTTAGCCTCATAACTAATTTGAGAGCCATCAATTCACAATAGTTATTTGTTTCTTAACCTATCCCGGCTTTGAAATAAATGCAGTGATTTGTAGATAAGTATAAAATACCCCCCCCTAAGCCTCCATTAGCAGGGCTTCCTTGTAAGGCACCATCAAAGTATGCCCATGGGATATCCTTGTTGATTACCTCTTCTTTCAGCTCGTGACTTTTTTGTTTATCCCATGGTTGTGGGTAGGCATTTAATATGTTTAGTGACTCGACAAGGCATTTAAGAGGTAGAGTCTCCTTCCCTTTAAATAGCTTCAGGTTACTAGCTAGCCATACCCCCCAAGTTATGTTAAGAGGAAGGGTCTTAATCTTATTTGTGTACTTTTTTGCATACCATGGTATGAATGCCTCTTTTGTATCTTCACATTCCCATGCATTTCTTAACCCTATTATACTTTCCACATCTTTCTAAATCTCTTTTGTATATGGGTAGGCCATAATTAAATGTACAATTGTTTCTTTTGCTTATTGAAATAAGTTGCACCAACATGGTCCATTGAAGTTTCACTTCTATAGCACCTCCCAAGTAGGAGCCCTAATATTTAAAATCAACCACATGATATTTTTTTTTTGAAAGGGCACCTTAATTTCCAAATTGTTCTCACCCATCATACCTATTGTCCCTCCCCTCCTTCCTCTAAAAGGGCTCTATAACCTAGTCTAGGCACATAAATTCTAGTAGGATTGAGTGACCATAATAGTTGGTCATAATCTTCTCTTATTTTGACATTACTACCTTTTAATGCATATGTGTAGCTCTTCCATGCCTCGACATATTCTTCCCCCAGTCCAATCTCCTCCCAAGTTAGCCATTATTGTTGCCAATTTGTAGATCTGTCTTAGTTCACAGCTTGTCTAAGTGTATAATATCCTCCTGAATCATTTTAGGAAATAATCTATGTAATCCCTTGTTGCCTACCCATGGGTCTAGACCAATTTTCTCTTCATCACCTTTTCCAACTTGTCAAATTAGCCAGTTCCCCACGAAACAAAAAGTTGAGTCAACAGTGTTCCATATTATTGAGGCATTATGTACTTGTTTTACTAGAGTCCTTACATAATCTCTATATAAGTGGGAGAAATGTACTTGGCTTTGATTACTTGAACCCACAACCATTTTCCTTGTATTAATCTCAACACGTCTTTTACAACAAGTATCTTGGAGAAGAGAAAGGGATTTTTTAGACCCCAACCTCCATCTGTTTTTGGGGTAACCAATTTTTTCCATGAAGCCAAAACAATCCCTTTCTTCTTTTGACCACCCGACCAGATAGATTTGTAGCATGGTCTTTTGATGACCTTCGACACACCTTTTTCTACCAAGGCCAGTGATATCCGGTATATTGGAATTGTTTTTGATACATAGTTTACTAGTACCAAACAATCCTCTTTTGAGAGCCATTGATTACACTAAGTGTTTAACTTATTTTCCACTTTGGAAATAAACCGTTGCTAGTCAGATTTTTTACATACGTTTGACTTTAGATAGAACCCCAACTACTTTAAACAAATGGTCTCGATCTATCAATTTATAGGGAAACAATTGAGTAAAATAGTCCTTTTCCTGCTTAATTATACTTCACAAGGACAGAGTGGAATTTTCAAGATTTATAATCGTACTTGTTGTTTTACAAAATATATCCAAATACCTTTGAACTTCTCAATTACCCTTCTTTGTGCCTTCACAAGATATCAAGATATCATATCAAACATAAAATAATATTAATAGAGAGGAGAAAGGAGGGCATAATATTTTGAAGTCACGTGATATATTTTAAAACATCAAATATGATGTGTACGATTATTTATTTCTTATTGATGGCTCATTTTTTATTATTTACATGAACATGTACCCACATAACATGTTTCATAGAGGTGGAGGAAGTTGAGTAAGCACACATATCCATCATGCAACCAATCAACCATTATGTTAATATGATGGACATTGCCTCTATGAACACCCCCATTGACATAAAAAGGTGTGGTATGTTGGGACTTATATGGTGTCATGGACCAAACCTTACAACCAATGTGGGATAACACATAAGAGGAGAGGATACTTGAAAGTCATATCAATTATTCCACGATGCCAAACATGGTATGCACCACTATTTGTTGTCACATTTATAATTCATTGTTTATTATTCACACAAAAGCACCCACACAACATATCCCATGGAGGAGGAGGGAGAGGTCGAGCAAGCACATACATTTATCCCTCAACCATTGTGTCAATGGGAGAGTCACTACCATTGCAGACACTCCCATTAGCATAAGGATCATGGTATCTTCAAACTTATATATTGTTGTGGACTAGACCTCACAACCAATGTGGAATAACATACACCATGAGAGGAGATTTTAAAGTCATAGAAACTATTCAATGACAACAAAACACAAGAGAAGACAATATTTTACAGTCATAGAAATTACTCCAAGGAACCAAACATGATGTATCCAACTATTTATTATCTTGTTTATGACTCGTAGTTTATTGTCCATAGCCACTCACACAACCCGACTCATAGAGGAGGAGGACAGAGTCTGAGTGAGCATGCATATTCATCTCATGACCAATCAACCATTGTGTTATTAGGAACGCCACTACCTATGTGGCCACCCCCGTTGACATTAGAATCATGGTATGTTTGAACATATATGTAGTCATGAACCAAACCTCCCAACCAATTTGAGATAACACTTAAGAGGAGAGAGAGTAGATTTTAAAGTAGTAGAAACTACTCAAAGATTCCAAACATTATGTATCCATCATAAAACTATTCTAAGACAAAAAGTATGGTGTATCCCACTATTTATTATCATGTTTACGACTCATTGTTTTTTATTGACACGCAAGCACCCAAACAAATTGTCCTACACAGTAGGAGGGAGAGGGAGATCAAGTACAAATATTTATTCCGTAACAAATCAACCATTATGTTAGTAGGAGGGACACTACTTCTATGGTCACCTCCATTGTCATAAAGATCGTGGTATGTTGGGATTTATATGTTGTTGTATATTAGTTCTCACAAATAATGTGGGATAACACACGATAGGAGATGATATTTTAAAGTTATAAGAACTATTCCAAGACACCAAACACAACATATCTGACTATTAATTATCTTGTCCATGACTTGTTGTTTATTATCCACACACACACACCCTTAGACAACACATCCCATGAAGGACAAGGGGGAGGTTAACCAAGCATATATATTCATCTTGCAACCATTCAATCATTATGTTCATAGGATAACCACTACCTCTTTGGAAATCCTCATTGGCATAAGGATCATGCTATGTTATTAGGACTTATATATTGTCGCAAACCAAACCTACCAACCAACGTGGGATAGACAAAAGAGGAGAAGAGATTTTAAAGTTGTAGAAATTATTCTAAAACACCAAACTCAATGTATATGAATGCTTATTATCTTGTTTATGACTATCTTTATTCACACAACCCAACTTGTTGAGGAGGAGGGGGGAGTCTGAGTAAGCACACATATTTATCTCATAACCAATAAATCATTATGCCAATAGGAGGGTCATTACCTTTTTGGACACTCCCATTGGCATAAGGATCATGGTATGTTAGGACTTATACATTGTCACACCCTAGACCTTGGGACCAATTTGGGATATCATGTAAGAGAAAAGGATATTTTAACGTTGTGGAAACTATTCCAAGACTTCAAATATGGTGTATCCCATTGTTTATTGTCGTGTTTATGGCTCATTGTTTATTGTTGACACATAAGCACCCACACAACATGTCCCATAGAGGAGCAGGGGAATGCCAATAAATCACGCATATTTATCCTACAATCGATCAATCATTGTGTTAGTAGGCACGCCACTACCTCTATGGACACCCCCATTAGCACAAGTATCATGGTATGTTGGAACTTATATATTGACGTAGACTAGATCTCACAACCAATGTGGGATATAACATGAGGAATTGAGATTTCTAAATTTGTAAAAACTATTCCAACAAGCCAAACACAATGTATTTAAGTGTTTATTATCATATTTATGCCTCATTGTTTATTATTCAGACATGCGTAATTAGACAACATGCCCCAAAAAGGAGAAGAGGGATGTCAACCAAGCACACATATTCATCTTGCAACTAATCAACCATTATGTTAGTAGGAGGGTCACTACTTCTTTGGCACCCCCATTGGAATAAGGATCATGGTATGTTAGGACTTATATATTGTTGCAAACCAAACCTCACAACCAACGTGGGATAACAAACAAGAGGATAACATATTTTAAAGTCATAGAAACTATTCCAAATTGTCAAACGTGACATATGTAAATGTTTATTATCCTGTTTATGACTCATCCTTTATTATTCACACACATACTCACATAACCTAACTCACAGAGGAGGAGGGGGAGTCCAAGCAAGCACACATATTCATCTCAGAACCAATCAACCATTATATTAGTAGGATGGTCACCACCTTTGTGAATATCCCCATTGGAATAAGGATCATGGTTTGTTGGGACTTATATGTCGTCGTGGACTAGAACTCACAACCAATTTGGGATAGCACATTATAAGAGAAGAATCATTTTAAAGTGGTAGAAACTATTCCTATGTGCCAAATTATGTATTCGTTGTAGAAACTATTCCAAGATGCCAAATATGGTGTATACCATTATTTATTATCATGTTTATGACTCATTTTTTATTATTGACACACAATAACCCATGTAACATGTCCAACATTGGAGGAGAGGAAGGCCAATAAAACATGCATATTCATCCCACAATCAATCAACCATTATATTAGTAGGGGGGTAACTACCTCTATGGACATCCCATTTTGCATAAGGAACATGGTATGTTGGGACTTATATGTCGTCACATACTAGATATCACAACCAACATGGGATAACACACAATAGATGGGATTTATTATCTTATTTATGACTAATAGTTAACTATTCACACACAAGCACCGAGACAACACATCCCATAAAGAAGAAGGGGGTAGTCAACCAAGCACACATATCCATCCTACAACCAACCAACCATTGTTTTAATAGGAGGGCTACTACCTCTTTGGACACCCACATTAGCACAAGAATCATGGTGTGTTGGACTTATATTTTATTGTAAACTAGACCTAACAACAAATATGGTATAACACACAAGAGTAGAGGATATTTTAAAGTCACAAAACTATTCCAAAACACCATACACGACGTATGCAAATGTTTATTAATTTTTATGAATCATCGTTTGTTATTCATAGACACACTCACACAACTCAACTTACAAAGGAGGAGGGAGAGTCTAAGCAAGAGCACATATTCATCTCACAACCAATCAACCATCATGTTAGCAAAAGGGCCACTACCTTTTTGGGCACCCTCATTGGCATAAGGATCATGATATGTTGGGACTTATATACCGTTTCACACCAAAAATCATAGTCGATGTGGGATGAGACACAAGAGGAGAGGAGATTTTAAACTCATCGCATAGAGGAGGAGTGGGATGTCAAGCAAGAACCCATACTCATCTTGCAACTAATCAATAATTATGTTAGTAGCAAGGTCACTACCTTTGTGGACAACCCCATTCGCATAAGGACCATGCAATGTTGTATAACATGGGACAACTCACAAGGGGAGAGGTGTTTTTAAAGTCATACAAACTATTCCAAGATGCCAATCATGGTGTATATGACAATTTATTATCAAGTTTGTGACTCATTATTTATTATTCACGTACATGCACCCACACAATGTTGTGTACCTATACACAACATATTTTGTAAACAAGTTTTTTTTTTGTTTTTAAGTACATTAGTGTCCCCATCACTAAGCTAGTTGAGATTAATAATGAGTTATCACTAGGTTAGTGGGTAGGATTTAGTTATATGCATCAATGATTCACTGCTATGTAAGTGGAGAGGTATTATGAGACTTTTTTTAAAAGGGGTCTTCCCCCTCACTTGTAATAAATATATTATACTATGAATACAACCAAATCACTCATATGGATATCATTTTACATGGAGATGTCTTCCTCCATCCTTTTAGGAATCAC
Source organism: Picea glauca (assembly GCA_000966675.3). Lineage (NCBI taxonomy): Eukaryota > Viridiplantae > Streptophyta > Pinopsida > Pinales > Pinaceae > Picea > Picea glauca. Next base: position 1,707,075 of record JZKD02S1223564.1, on the reverse strand, counting down.
AAGAGCATACCAACCCTCGGTGTGTAGGTGCCCCTAACCCTTTGTTTATTTCAATTTATTGTTTGTTATTGTTGAAGTTATTCTATTTTGAGATGATTTTAGTTGGTATCGGAGTAGGTGAATTCCATTTTACTTGTGCATTTTCAAAATAGAAAAGAAAAAAGAAAAAAAGAGCCAGTTTCGATCCTTTATGGCAGCAAAAGGTATTGGTGTTACGAAGGCCATAATTTTATATTGGAAAGTCAGATTGAAGTGATTGTTTTCTAGTTGCAAACTAGACTCAAAGGCACTTCTAATGACTACTCATTGATAGAGTTTGAATAAGTATTGAGGGAAACACAACCACTGTGATTAACCCTTGTGGAACAACTAAAAACATTGTCCATTTGGGTACTTGCATTCAACAAAGCGTAACTTCTTCTTGTAGTGTTTGTTTGAGACATGTTTTTTATTTGGAAAGTAGATTTAGAGGGATTTAAAATGGTGTATCGTAGATGAGATTTCATGAAATAGAGAAAACGTTATAAGCCGTGTAATTGGCTATTTGTTTTCAACCTCAAAACCCTATCCAAAAAGGGTAAATCCTCATATCTTTCAACTGGGGTAAGAAAATCAAATGCTCTATTTTGTTGTTTAAAGGAAAAGTTTAGATCTACTTGCATAATGAATTTTAGCTTTAGATTTGCAAGTTTCTCCCATTTCTTGTAATACAATTTATTTAAATAAAAAAATTGTTGAAAAAAAGGAGTAGTATGTTCAAATAAGGCTACGATGGAAATGTTGGGGAACATTATGGATGCTTGTGATACATTTATCATTTCAATCTATAAAGGAGGGGAATATAACAAATAATTAAATAAATTTCTAGATTTAGGAGAGGCTTGTGAAGAATGGTATTCAAATGTCTTCCAATTATTTAAGGACAACCTCCTCGAGTTTCTTTTCACGGAATCTCCAAGGCCCATATATAGTAAATAAATTTCTATATGAAGAAGACATAAAAGATGTTGAAATGATCCCCAACTTCTCTTCCGTGGATATCTTCTCCCCTACAATGCCTTTTATGGTGAGAATAGTGTACAAATCGAGAAGGAAGTAAAAGTGTTCAAGGTAACTCATGAGTAAACAATGGCAAAGAAATTTCTAGTTGACTATTCTTTATTGGAAGTTATCTCTTTGGCCTTACAACTATCATTTTACATATGTGAATGATGGTTTTTCTCACATGATTATCGTGTCTTTTTTGAACCATACTTAGACCCATATGACCCTATGAAGTGTTTTCAAAAGAGCACAATAAATAAGTTTAAGAAGTTCATCAAAGAAGCATATTCTCATAGCTTATATCCATTCAAGCATATGCATTTGATAATATTCAAGCAAAGGTCAAAGAAGAGTAGGAAGAAGAAGATACATGGTCGAGCTACACTTTGGTCTTCAAGTTTTAGGGATAAAGCTTTTCGAGGGGGTTATTATGTTCTGTAAGTAAACACAATTTTTTTTTATGTATGTGAATAAATATGTATTTACAAGCTATTTTGTATGCAAGGTCATAGTTTTGAAGTGATTTTTTAGATGGTCGCTTATTTTAATTATCACCACCTTTTACGCAAGCATTGAATAAGTGATACAACATATTTCGTAAATGAGCTTTTTGTTTGTATGCTCATCAATGTGCCATCACTAAGTTGATATTAAAAATGAGTCTCCATTGAGTTAGTGGGTAGGTGTTAGTTATATGCATCAATGACTCACCACTATGATAGCGACAAGGTATTATGAGAGTTGTATTAAAAGGGGTCTTCCTCCTCTCTTGTAATAAATCAATTCTACTATCAATACAACCATATTACTCGTATGAGTATCATTTTACATGGAGATGTCTTCTTCCATCTTTTAGGAATTGCATGTACATTCCAACCTTGGGCGTGTAGGTACTCCAATGCTTTGTTTATTTCAGTTTTTTGCTTCTCATTGTTTAGGTTACCCCACTTTGAGCATTGGGATTGCTTCACACAACATAATGGTCATGGTATGTTGGGACTTAAATGTTTTTGTAGACCATACCTCACAACTAAATGTGGGATAATACACAATAGGAGAGGAGATTTAAAGTTGTAGACATTATTCCAAGATGCCAAACATGACATATCTATTTGTTTAGTATCTTGTTTATGACTCACACCACATCCCATAAAGGTGAAAGGAGAGGCTAAGCAAGTATGCATATTCATCCCATAGTTGATAAATTATTGTGTTAGTAGGAGAGATACTACATATGTGAACACCCCCATTCACACAAGGATCATGATATATTGTGATTTATACCAATCCTCACAATTAATATGAAGCAACACATAAAAATGAGAGGGTATTTTAAAATTGTAAAAACTATTCCACAACAACAAACACATTATATCTAAATATCTATTATCTTAATTATAAATCATTGATTATTATTCATACACATACTTACTTTACATTTGTTATTATTATTATTTTACTTATTTTCTTGGAAAAAATCATAATTTCATTGATCCGAGAGGCACTCTACAACTCAGTATGGGGGAGATGTTGTAACATACATACACAATATTAAAAATAAAAATACAAGTCGGCTGAATTACACTTTGAACAATTACGTAAATCAGCTACATTACACAGTACAGATGCATGCGCGTAGGGGCATGCATGCACACACAAAAAGAATACAAAAACATGAAATTGGGAGTGGAGAAATTGAGGGAATTGCCTGATCCAAACAAAAAAGGTGAATTGAGCAATGTTTCTTACAAATCCATCAAATTGAGGGAATAACATGATTAGAACAACGAAGGGGAACCGAGCAAACAGACCGGCAGAGTTGCAAACACAATTTTACTCTTTGTAAGAGTTCTATTATATGCAATCAAGAGTATTTCATACGGTGATCTTATTTATTTTAAATTTAAAATGTACTTGCTTGCAATGTTATAACTTTTCTCTATGTGCTCTATACATTATTGACAACTATAAAACTACATGGAATATAATGCTCTTAGACCTATGGCTTACTTGAAATCATCATTTACGCCCCTTTTGTTGGGATTGTTTCCTTCTAGCGAGATTCTCCTACATGCTTCTATTCTTCCCATTCCTTTCATCGATTGTCACTGACACCCTTCTATCCCTTTGATCAATCTGTGACTGAAATTTATTTGACATAGGCAGATCCTCCAAAAAGGAAATTAATGTGATTTACAGTGTCAAGTTTACAACATAGTGTTGAGATCTATCATGATCTACTCATCGATTCCCACCATTTTATTTTTTCATGTTTGTCTTTAACTGCCAATTTGTTTGGAATCAGAACCAACTCCCACACCCAAGACAATGTTTTTTATCAGTTCAACTACCTCCATTCCTCTCCATGTATATAAACATATTCACCATTTTATTTTCTCCAATTTATCTTCATTTTCAATTCCGTTTGTATTCGGAACTAACTCCGGATAAGCATCTAGGATAATCTTTTCATCTATTCACCTGCCTCCATTAAAAAATGATTCAAAAGCTTCAAATATCCTCGTGCATATTAAATATCCAATTTCAACCATTGGATTTCTAACATGTCACTAATGTGCAAAATCGAATTTTAACAAATCCCACAAATGTATTAAAAAAACATTCCATTTAATTATTTGCAAGAGCTCTATGTTTCCACGAAATCAAATGTAATTTTGGATGTGATCTTCAATATGTTTACAGACACTTCTGTACCACCCACTACATCTACACATGTGCCCACTAGGTCCTCAAAGTAACTTTAGTTATTAGTTCAAGATCCCCTTGCATGGGGATGTTCCCTACCTTTTTGTTTGACACCACAACAATGAGATACAACATTTAGAGTTTTCTCGTTGTAAGTCATATGTAGCCAAGTGCTCAACGACCATAAGCTAATGTAAACCCTATTTTTTATATTTTTTTCCAGGAGAGGTATGAGTATAATATTATCGAATGCATTGTTCACCAGGCTTTCCCATAATATTGTTATGATCGATTGGTTGAATTTCATGATAGCTTTTGCTCTTTGTATGAGTTATATTGTATGCAATCAAGAGTATTTGAGACTGTGATCTTATTTATTTTAAATTTAAAATGTACTTGCTTGCAATTTTATAACTTTTCTCTATGTCCTTTGTACATTATTGACAACTATAAAACTACAAGTAATATTGTTCAACTCTTATTATTTGCCAGACCTCTATATTTCCATGAAATCAAATGTAATTTTACGCCCACTACATCTACGCATGTGCCCATAGGTCCTTAGAGTAACTTTAGATATTAGTTCACGATCCCCTTGTTACAAATAATAGATGTGTTCGTTTAACCATAGACAATATAACAATATTGTCACCCAACCATAGGGTGAAGCCACCCCCAAGCACCTTAACCTTGACAGAGAATGATTCTGGAAGCAAACCTTAGGCCTAATAGCCAATCAATGTAGCGTACTTCTCTCCAAAGCTAGCACACAAGGCAGAAATTCCAAACCATAACCAATATAAAGTCTAAGCCTAAACCGAGAATACAGGTTGCAATAGCTGCAACTGTAGCTACTCTCTAGACTTGCGCACTTACACAGTTTTTGTAGTGCGCACTCTTACATTTCTGCAGTTGCGATATGTGTGTGTCAAATGAGATCTGGCACCCTATATTTATACTATTCTCTTTAAGTTTTCTGGGTCGACTTCTATTTATGGAGGCTAATAACTCAATAATAAATATTCTCTTGAGCCGACTTGCCTCCTAGGGTTATTATCCATGCTTTAGGGTTTCTTCTTGCTTCCCAAAATATTCTATTCTTGTCAGGGTTACACGTGGAGGTTAATACCTCCTGCAACTACCATAATATCAACACTCCCTCCTAGGAAGGGAGGTATTGAAAGCAATGGTCTTGAGCACAAACACACCATTCAATCAGTAGCATCATCATAGCCCTACAAGCTATCTCGTGATTAGATCACGAGCACACTCATCATTATCAATATCATCTGATAGCATCAATTGTATCGTATCTCGAAGCCATACTCCATCTGAATAATCGGGCATGATATTGAATAAGTCATTCACTCCACAGAGTGATGCAAGAACCATTCTTCTAATCTGGACATATGCCCCAGAAGAATAAATATTTCAACAAATGTTGGAAGCCACGCCATGGACTACAAGGAATATTCTTATACATATGTCCTAGAAGAATAAATGTCCTGGACCATTTTCCACCTGGAGAATGTTTGTCCACTAGCACACTGACTATCCATCTAGATGATAATCATTTTCCACACTACTGATAGTCTACACGGCAATCAGAATAATGTCATTCAATAGAACACAACTGTGTCTATCCATAGTAGTACACAACTACTATCCAACAATACACTACCACACCAAGTAGCACATGACTACTTAATTAGTGACACATAGTCACAACCAGTGGAACACATCCACCACAATAGCATACAGTCTCCATAGCAATCATATCATCTGATATCAACTTGCACAGAAAACAATATCATGATATAAACTAAGTCATCTAGGCCATTCTTCCACTCACATCTGTGAGATCTGGAAGAGCATCTGCCCTCAGAAAGTAAAACATCAGCCATGGGGTATCTGAACTATTATTCTCAAGTATAGAAGATTAATTGTCCCTAATTTATGAGCATGGACCATTCACCTAACTAGGCCATTCCTCCGACACTAGTCATGGTGCAACCTATAGAGAACGAGTCTTCCCTAGGGAATGCCTATCCCTGATTGTTGAACCTTGACCATTCACCTAACTAGGCCATTCCTCTGGCACTAAACATAGTGCAACCTTAATAGAATGAGCCTGCCCTAGGGAATGATTGTTCGGACCATGTCCTAATGGAAATGATTGTCCTGCACCAACCTCCAAAATGGACCATTATTTGAAACTGCTCACAACTATGAACTTCAAAAGAATGACTGCCCAGCGAGGCGAACCATTCTACTTGACCACTACTCAGAGTGACTGCCAAGAAGAATGATTGTCCTAGACCATTCCCCCACATTGTCCAAAAGGGGAATCATTGTCTATGGTACATCAACAATCTATCGAACCATTTTCATAATGAAAATGATTGTCCGATCTAGACAATTTTCTGAACTGGAAAATGCATGTCCGTCATAAATCTCAAACCACTGTCCAAACTGGAAAGGAACTGCTCATCCTGGACCATTTTTCGAACCAAAAAATGACTGTCCATAAATCAATAACACAACAGTGCTCCCTCCCAACCTAGGAGTAATCTCTTCCTTTTTCAATAAGGAAGTTGTCTCCACGAGCCCCAGCTTGCATACTTTTCATCTTGGAAATAGGTTTTACCAGAATATCTGCTATCTGCTCATATGTGGAGATATATTGGAGAACCACTTCTCTTTTCTAGACTTCATCACAAAGAATGTAATGCTTGATCTCAGTGTACTTTGGTCTGTTATGGAACACCGGTTTTCTCTAAAGGCTTCATGTAGCTCTGATCATTAAAATATATATCATGGTCGAATTCAACAATTATGTTTCCTGCTAGCTCATGACATTGTGGCAATGCTCGAACTGAAACATATCCAAGTAGCACTTCTTCTATCATCATGAGAGTTTTCCATGGATCAGCAATCCATCATCCCAGACTTCTGAGTAACTATTCTGATATCTCTATCTTAGAAAGTTTTCACCACGCTTTTGATGTATATGAGATACTTTGCATCAAGTTGTTTGAGTCCATGCAAGGTCTTCTTATATCTACATACATGGTTCTCTTTCTGGTATACCTCAAAAACATAAGCTTCTTCCTCAAATGCTCTTATTGGGAAGAAGATTCTTTTACAACCAACTGATGTAAACTTCAATCCATGGATACTGCAAGAGATATAATATCTCAGATAGAGGTATATCTGGTTTACAGGAATAGGTTGTTATCATAGTCTTCTCCTCCTTCTGGAAGAACCTCTAGTTACGACTCTCGCAATGCTTCCATTCATAATCCCTTTTCACAATTTCTTACATAAATTCTTCTTCATCATATCTTCAATTACTTCTGCTTGATTGCTTCTAGTGGGTTCAAACCAAGTTGGTAGTCTTGTGATTCTCAGTATAATAATTAGTTGTTCTGGATTTTCTTCCTTTCTTGGAATCTTCATGGTCTTCCTCATGTTTCACTTTAGCTCTTCGGTCCATGGAGTCTTCTATAGATTCCATGCCTTGAATATTCCAACTTATTCCTTTCATCATGGGATCATGGATGTATATGGACAACCAAGGATACTTTAAGGTTTCTTTTCGAAGAATTATTATTCTAGAGTCAAACTGAACATGTACTGTTTATCATGGATGCTACTTTCAATTGGAACATGGACAGATATTTCATAATCCTCGATGGATCATATCATTTAGGATTATCTCCCTCATAATCCTTGCTTCATGCATGAATGAATGATCTTCTTTTGGAATTATATAATGATCTCCCTCCATCTAAGAGAGTCCACGCTTTCGTCTACATCTTTATTGCCTTCGACAAAGTGTCACAAGTCTTTTTCCAATTTCCTCTTGATTGCTGACTTCTTTTTGTTTTTACTTCTTCTAGGTTTCTTCAAGTTTGATTATGATTTTGGCTTATCTTGCAACTGTTACATATGTAATAGCTTCCACAGGAATTGTTACCAAGTATTTTCAATGTACTTCATCTTCTCATGTGTATTGTTTGACTTGTAGTCATTGTGATAGTAATCCTTATCTTGTTATTCTTCCATAGGTATTTGTTTCACTTGAACGTATTATCTTCTAGGAAATAGATATGCAAGATATATACAGAAACTATGTAAACATGGTATGTAAAAGAACTATGAAGAATATTGTTACATTGACTTAGAAGAAGAAGTTTGTTTTATCTTGCTTGGCCTTCTCTAAGGGTTCCTTTTCTTTGACAACTATTTCTTCGTCTGTTTCCTTCCTTTTTCTTAACTCGGGACAGTGGTTCCTGTAGTGACCATATTTTTGACAGTTGAAGCATTGTATCTTTGACATATCCTTTTCTTGATTTGGTTTCTTCCTTGAGCCAAACTTCTTCTTATTCTTGAACCTTCTTGATCATCGTATTTCTTTTGGGGTTTCTCTTTTGCATCAATCCTTGATTCTTCTCGTGCACATCAAGTCCAAAGTTCTTCAAATGTGGGATACTCCTTCCTTGTGTTCATGCTTGCGACAAATGCATCCCATGTCTTGGGAACACCATTGAGTACTATATATACCAGTTCCTTCTCTGAAATGATTTCTTCAATAGTTTGTAGTTGATCTCTTATCTGAGAGATTCTCACGAAGTATGATGTTATGTTGTCATCATCATTCATTTTCGTGTCACGAAGCTCATTCTTCAGACTCATTACTTGTCCAATGTTTCTGACTGAGAAGAGGTTAGTTAGGGCATTGTACATCTTCTTAGATGAGTCAAGATGAGAGATGTAGGGTATCAAGTGGTCTTTTACAGAGTCCACTATGATACTCATGGCATTGATGTCACTGTCCTTGAACTTTTCCATAATTGCAACGTTCTGAGGTTCCTTCTCTTTTCCTTCTTCAAACTATGGTTCCACGATCTTTCCTTTCACGATATCCAACACTTTATTCTTGGCAAGGATGAGGTCAATCCTTGTCTTCCATGCTCTGAATTTAGAAGCCCCTTCTAACTTATTTTCTAACTTCATAGAGTAAGTCACGACTGCTTTGAATTTGACTTGGTCGACCTTTGAATTTGACCAAAAACTCAAACTTGGCATATTAGCTTGATGAGAGTACCAGGAGGTGCATTGGGTTAGGGTGCACTAGGCTATCTAGAAATTAGGTCAATCTCTTCACTTAAGGTGCCTCAACAAGAGGGTTAGGGTTTCGTTGGTGTAGCAAAAACTGACTGCAACTGCAACTGTAACTGAGCAAATCCTCGTAATCTATCTTCCAATGGTTAGACTGTTCGAAGATAGTGTGGGCCCGTAACCTATTATAAATAATAGATGTGATCATTTAACCATAGACAATATAACAATATTTTCACCCAACCATAGGTTGAAGCCATGCTCGAGCACCTTAACCTTGACAGAGAATGATTCTGGAAGCAAACCCTAGGCCTAATAGCCAATCAATGTAGCATACATCTCTCCAGAGCTAGCACACAAGGTAGAAATTCCAAACCATAACCAATAGAAATTCCAAGCCTAAACCAAGAATATAGGTTGCAGTAGTTGCAATTGCAGCTACTCTCTAGACTTGCGCACTTACCCAGTTTCTACAGTGCACACTCTTACATTTCTGTAGTTGCGAGATGTGTGTGTCATATGAGATATGGCACCCTATATTTATACTGTTCTCTTTAAGCTGTCTTGGCCGACTTCTACTTCTAGAGGCTAATAACTCAATAATAAATATTCTCTTGAGTCGACTTGCCTCCTAGGGTTATTATCCATGCTTTAGGGTTTCTTCTTGCTTCCCAGAATATTATATCCTTGTTAGGGTTACAGGTGGAGGTTGATACCTCCCGCAGCTACCATAATATCAACACCCCTTACTTGGGGATGTTCCCAACGTGTTTTTAGACACCGTGACCATGAGATACAACATTTAGGGTTTTCCCCTAATATGTAACCAAGCGCTCAATGACAACAATCTGATGTAAACCTTGATTTTTATAAAATTTTCCATGAGAGATATGGGTATAATATTATCAAATGCATTGTTCACTAGCCTTTCCCAAAATAATGTTACGATCGATTGGTTGAAGTTCGTCACTAGCCTTTCCCAAAATAACGTTACGATTGATTGGTTGAAGTTCATGATAGATTTTACTCATTGTAAGAGTTTTATTATATGCAATCAAGAGTATTTCATATTGTGATCTTATTTCTTTTAAATTTAAATTGTACTTGTTTTCAATGTGATAACTTTTCTCTACATCCTTTGTACATTATTGACAACTATAAAACTACATGGAATATTGCAACAACTTTTATTATTTGCAAGACCTTTATATTTCCATGAAATCAAATGTAATTTTGCATGTGAACTTCAATACATTTACAAATACTTTTTTCTGTAGTTCCTATTGCATCTACACATGTGCCCACTAGGTCCTCGGAGTAACTTTATATATTAGTTCATGATCCCCTTATCTAGGGATGGTCCCTAAGTTTTTTTCGATACCACAATCGTGATATACAACATTTAGGGTTTTCCCATTGTAAGTCATATGTAACCAAGTTCTCAACGACCACAATCTGATGTAAACCTTGTTTTCTTTTATAATTTTTTCGATGAGAGGCATGAGTATAATATTATTGAATGCACTCTTTGCTAGGCTTTCCCATGACAACATGATCTGAACAATGAAGGGGACTAAGCAAATAGACCAACAAAATTGTGAACACAGTTTCCAGGTAAGCTTTTCTCATAGATATGTCTTAACTCCATGTATATGGTTTTTATTACCAGTTATAAAACACAACTAATCAATTGATTTTGTATCGAGAAGTGATGATAGTAGGTCCGCATAGAATTAAGAATCAAGCTTGTAATTTTTCATGGGTTATAATCAATTGATTCTCTATCAAAAAGTAATGATAAAAGTCCGCATAGAATTAAGAATTCCCTACTCACCATAAAAACTCCTTTAATAAATTTACATATATTTTAAGAAGTTGTTATCGGATAATCTGATCAATATAACTTATATAGGTTATAATCTTGCTAGATAATCTAGATACTCTGGGGTTAGTTGTGGTTATTTACAAAATAATTTTTAAGGATCAGAATGCCCTACTGAGCATAAAAACTCCTTTAATCAGTTTACATATCTTTTAAGAAGTTGTTTTCATGTAATTATCTTAACTAGATGCATTGATTTCAATGTGCACATCAATTTCTAATCCAATTTGATTGACTAGAGCAAGGTGACATATCATGTGGGTTGATATAGGTTGAAGTAGATGCATTAATTTCAATGTAATTAGATTAACAGGATGCATTAATTTCAGCGTATGCCAATTTTAGATTGACTTTAATTGTATATTGTGGTAATTATATGAACTACATGCATTGAGTTCCATGTACATGTGTTGATTTTAGTCTTTCAACATTAGATTTGGTGTGTGTTGCATTGATTTCAATATTTCCTTTCTTTCATACAAGGCTACAATTATAATCATGTTACAATAATTCAAGTTACCTTGTCCTCTCATAATTACCAAATGGATGATGTGCATGTTGAGGATGTAAGAAGACAAACATGTGAACATGTTAGGCAACACAGAGAGAAGTTAGAACAAATGAGTGATGAACAAAAGGAAGATCTAAGAAAGCAAAAAAGTGGAGAATAAAGAGCATGAATGTCAATGCCATTTGACCAATTACAAGAACATGGAAAACAAATTGCTAAGCTACAAAGAGCATATCAACAAAGAAAGTCACAACAAATGACAACTGAACAACAAGTACATAGAGAACAAAATTTTGAACGACAAAGAGCATATCAACAAAGAATGACACAATAAATGACAACTGAAGAGCATCAAGAATATTTACAAAATCTTTCAGATTCACAACTTGTAGAAAGATTAATGCAATTTGGAGTTGTATTAAGAGATACACGTGCATATTGGAGTAAGTGTCATGCCGAGTTATTTGACTTGATTCAACAGATTGGGTGTGCGGAAATATTCTTCACAATAAGTGGAGCAGATATGTAGTGGCCATATTTGCATAAACTAATGTTGAAGTTTTGTAGCTTGGACATGTACTTCCACATTGGATTGTATCTAACATGTGGAAGTTATCATTAATACCTCTCAGAACTTTGGAAATTCACTTTAATAATTTGATTATTAAAGTGAATGTCATTTTATAATTAATGGAGGTTAATTTAATAAAATGCCTAAGTTTTTGGCATTAGTGATTTAAGTTAATTAAATGAATCTTAGCCATTAATCTCAAGTGAGAGAGATTTAATCTCATCGATTGATCACTTAGGAGATTAGGGTTAGGGCTCATCTGAATATTATAAAAAGCATCCAAGGTGAAAGGAGGAGACACACATTACAAGGAGTCAATGACTTATTTGAGTGAAGAAGGACTTTCACTCTACATATTTAGCACTAGGGAGGAAAGGACAGCTAGCCATGAAACCTTGGAGGGGTCGTACCAAGTAGGGCAGAGGTCCCTAAATTTTTTGCAAGTCGTACAACAATTGTAGGAGGGTTGTACATCCCGTAGGAGCACTTAGCAGGGGTCATACAACCCACAACCAACACCATATGGTTTTTATAGGCCACAACAACAACAAAACAATCTGTTGTATGTCGTACGATGTACGAGTGAGTCGTATAAGATGTTGTACAACAACCGTACAATTAGAACAACAATAGGCATGATAAACATATTGACATGGTTTTCTGGGGTATATTTGTTGAGGGTTTTCTCAGAGATAGATTTGTGAGGTTTGTTGGTAATTGTATTTTTCCTTTGTGGGCCATTTTCTCGGTAACAGAGTCCTGATTTTTATAATAAAATCATCTCATTGTTGGTTTTCCCTCGAGGGTTTTTCCAACGGTATTTACCCAAAAATATCTGTGTACAAGTGTTTGGTTTCATGTTTTACTTCTGCTGTAATTTTTGGTTAAGAATCTTAGTGTGCTTTTTTTTTGCGAGGAAAAAAGCATAAGTTTTATTTCATTCGTTGGAGAAAAGAAAAATACATTTTCTAGATACATGCTGAGAATGTATGAGTTAAAAATAAAAGAGAGAAAAAACTAAGCCAAAGACTATTGTCTTTGCCACAATACAAGATGAGGAAGCATCCTATAAAACTATCACCAAAGGCTGAAGAAACAACAAAACTGCCAGTTTGTGCTACATAGAATCTGCTACAATTATCATCAGGTCTCAACCTCTATATGCATGTATAAAACTATCCCCAGCTGAACAAAATAGTATTAAAAACTAAGAGGAGGCAGAACCTTCTCACGGAGAAGGAGAGCAAAAAAAATCAGGAGAAATCCACCTCCTGTGATCCAAAAGCAATGATATAAAGGCTTTGTCAAGCCGAAACATCATTAAACCTATGGCCAAGAAAATCCATAAAAGACATGTGCATGCAAGAAATTTATGAATCATCCATGTCTTCCCGGATCAACCATGTCCTAAAAACCATCTACAAGCCTTCTTTAGAGAGAGAGTCTGCTACCTGGTTTCGCTCCCTATAAACATGACAGAAAGAGTAGCTATCAAAAGAGGCCAAAATTCTGAAGACTTCCTCAAGCAAAGGACACAAAATGATGTCATGGCATCTTCAAGATTTTTGAATCCAATTTATAACAACAATGAATCACCAAATAAATCTTAGTGTGCTTTTATTTAGTAGATATGAATTTTATTTCAACAAGGATTTACTAGGAATTATTTGTCGTGATTGGGGTTTAAGGAAATTTAACATGGTATATGAGCTAACACTCTAAAGGAGATCAAACAAGGGTTTTGTCACAGGTTTTACAACAGATCTAAATTCCAACAATTTATATTCCTCATTAAAATTTTGATTTGAAGATGGTCACAACCAGTTTGATGTTTGAGGACAGGTTGGAGGGTGCATCAAACTTCATACCTTGGAAGACAAGGGTTGCATTAATTCTCATGGAGAATGGGTTGCGGGATTTTGCAAATACCATTGTGACCTGACCGAAGGATCCACAAGAACTGGTCATCCATGATCAAAAGGATTTGAAAGCTAGGAGGATCATCTTAGATGCGGTGAAGGATCATTTGATTCCTCACCCATTTGAGAACAAGTCAATCAGAGAGATGTTCCTAGCTCCGACGAATCTTTTCGGGAGTAGTAACACAAATAGGAAGATGGTGTTGCATGAAAAGTTTAGAAACACCAAGATGACTAGATAAGACATCATGACCAACTATCTCACCAAGATCACTCAAGTTCATGATCAGTTGAGGAGGTCGTGATAGATAAAGAGATGGTGAGGATGACCCTGGATGGTTTCACTAGGCCATGGGCCCCATTCATCAAGGGAATCCTTGAATGAGGGACACTTCCCAAATTTGACAGACTATGGGATGATTCCATCCAGGAGGAGATTCGAGATGAATCTCTAGCCAACCAATAGAAGGGTGATAATGAAAACCTAACTCTTGCTAGTCATGCAAGGAAGAGCAAAGTTATGGGTTCAACAAAGAAGAGTACAGGTGGCGAGTCGATTTCATGGAATGGAAAGAAGAAGGATATGAACAAAGTAAAATGCTTTGTGTGCCACAAGAGTGGGCACTAGGCTTCACAATTTCCTAAACGAAAGAAAGGGAAGATAAAGTCTCAGTAGGTACAACATCTACATATACTCAAGTCAAGGAGTTTGTTGAAAGGTTCAAGAAAGATTTCTTGTTAGTTTCATGTATTTTTGGCATATTTCCAATTGTGCCTAGTTCGTGGATAGTGGGGATTCTTGTCACACGACGGGTACACATGAGTCATTCACCAATTTTTCAAAGAAGGATTTGGATATGCATGTGGAGCTTAGAACCAATGCCAAGTGTGGTGTAGAAGGAGTTGGGGCAATCAAGAGGTTCTCTGGAGGTGGCATATGTGTTGTATGTTCTGGAACTCAAAATGAATTTGCTCTCAATTTCAACAATGGAGGACAGGGGATACACTGTCACTTTCAAGAATGGTTATGTTCTTATTCGACTGAAAGGATCTAGCCTTGACTCAACATGAGTTCTTGGTAACAGAGAGAGAAATCTATACAGGACGAAGGCCCAACCAACATATGCTTTGGTTCATAATAGTGATGACTTGTGTGAGCTTTGGTAGAGGAGGATGGGTCACTTGCATCACAGAGCACTACCTACACTAAGGGAGATTGTCACTGGTCTTTTAGAGTTTAGAGTGGAGAGATAGGGAGTATGTAAGGGGTGTGCTCTTAGTAATAATTTCAAGGTTTCTATTCCGAGTAGTTAGAGCAGATCCAAGGGGATATTAGATCTAGTACATACATACGTATGTGGTCCGATGTTAGTAGATTCATTGAGCAAGTCCAGTTACTTTGCGACCTTCATTGATGAATTGTCTAGGAGGACATGGATTTTTTTCATGAGGACCAAGAGTAAGGTCTTCAGTTGGTTTCAACAGTTTAAGGCTCTCGTGGAGAATCAAATAGGCAAAAAGATCATAGTTTTGAGGTAAGATCATGGGGGTGAGTACACCTCAAACTACTTCAACAATTTTTGCAGGGATGAAAGGATAAATAGGGATTTGAATGTACCTTACAACCCACAATAGAACATGGTTGCAAAAAGGAAGAATTTGACCATCGTTGGAGCTGCCAAGGCGATGATTCATGACTAGGAACTGTTTGTGTTCCTTTGGGTAGAGACATGCAATACGACAGTGTATGTAAAAAATAGGAGTCCTCACAAGGTCTTGGAGGACATGATTCCATAAGAGGCATTCTTTGGACTAAAGCCAAAGATTGACCATTTTCACATTTTTGGTTGTCCAGTGTATATCCATGTACTAGCGGAGAAGAGGACAAAGTTGGATCCCTCGAAAGAGAAGGGATTATTTATTAGCTATATTGAAACCTCGAAGACATATAGGGTCTAGATTCCAGCACAGAGGAAGATCATGGTGAGATGAGATGTTGGGTTTAAGGAAAACTTGGCATCTAAGAAGTCTCATGATTTACCAACAGTAGTATAGGATGAGGAGTAGGTGGCTACGAAGGGAGAACATAGTTCATAGACTTCTAGTGCAGGGAGTCAACCTTCAGTTGGGGAGCAGGAGTTAACCCCTTCCATCTTTGTTAGGAGACCCAAGTGGTTTGAGAAGACATTGAAGGATGCTCGGGAGCATGTTGGGACTCTTAGGAGCACATTCAGGGAGAGAAGTCCTCCAAGGAAGTTTCTAAACTTCATGGCACCAAGGAATGATGTCATTGAAGATGCAACAAATCATCAGGTTTATCATGATGATATGGTGCTGGATATTGTGCTAGGATTGGAGGGATAACCAGTTTTAGGTGGCTCTTCCAGAAGTACCTTCCTCGCTAAGAGGGAGTGTTGAAGTTTTGTAGCTCAGATAGGTACTTCCACATTGGATTGTGTCTTACATGTGGAATTCGTCATTAATACCTCTCAGAACTTTGGAAATTCACTTTAATAATTTAATTATTAAAGTGAATGTCATTTTATAATTTATGGAGATTAATTTAATAAAATGCCTAAGTTTTTGGCATTGGTGATTTAAGTTAATTAAATTAATCTTAGCCATTGATCTCAAGTGAGGGAGATTCATTCTCATCCATTGATCACTTTGGAGATTAGGGTTAGGGCTCATTTGAATATTATAAAAGGTGGCTAAAGTGAGAGGAGGACACACACATTGCAAGGAGTCAGTGACTCATCTGAGTGAAGAAGGATTTCCACTCTACAAATTTGGCAATAGCGAGCAAAGGACAACTAGTCAGAAAACCTTGGAGGGGTTATACCAAGTGGGGCAAAGGTCCCTATATTTGTTGCAGGTCGTACAACAATTGTAGGAGGGCCATATAGCTTGTAGGAGCCTTCAGTAAGGGTTGTACAACCCACAACCAACATTGTACGGTCCGTACATGTCGCGGTAGTAGTAGAACAATTTGTTGCAGGTCATACAACATATGGTTGGTCCGTAGAGGCTGTTGTACAGCCAATACAACAACAGGTAGGGGAAACAAATTGACAGGGTTTTTTTGGGGTAGATTTGTTGAGGGTTTTCTCAATGATAGGTTTTCTAGTAATCATATTTTCCCTTTGTGAGCCATTTTCCCGGCAAGGGAGCCCTGATTTTTATAATAAAATCGTCTTGTTGTTGATTTTCCCTTGGGGTTTTTCCAAGGGTTGTTGTGTACATCTGTTTGGTTTCCTATTTTACTTCCGCTGCAAGTTTTGGTTAAGAATCTCAGTGTGCTTTTATTCAATAGATTTTCATTTTATTTGAACAAGGATCTACTAGGAATTAATTGTTGTGACTGGGGTTTAAGAAAATTTAACAATCAATGTTTGATACATGTCATGTAGTTCCAAGGGAAGCAAGGAAATGGAGACATCAAAATGTAATTGAAAATCCTCACATTATAGCACATTATATGCACTTAAGGCATATAATGTTTCGAGATGAAATTTTCAATCATTTTCATTAGGCTACAAATTATTGGTGTCACAATGAATGGCAACATCATGGATCTCCACATGTCCATGGATTTCTATGGTTAAAAAATGCTCCTAACATGGACACATTGAACTGGGACGATCTTGCACAAGTTAGACCTGCAAAAGAATATTTTGATAGATGTGTACATGCAATGAATCCACGTGATCGACATCAAATAAATATTCAGGTTAGACTCAATGTTGATGATCATCCTTGCTTAAAGGGGACAACAACAAATATTTCAATTTGATCCTATGATTGATTATGAATAACTTCTTAATTGTGTTGAGCGTCACATCACCTGCAATGAGAAATATTGTCTCTAAAAGAAGGAAATAAGATTGGTATGTCAATATAAGGCACCATGGGATCTATGTGATCAATCAAAACTTTATGTTGATGAGAATGGAGAAAATAAGTATGAACCAAGATGAAAGGATAATAGATTGAATACACACAATTATGAAACATTGATGACATGGAGGGCTAATATAGATTGGAAACCTATTCTTTAGAAGCACGTGATCATTAATTACATAGCAAAATATGTTGCAAAATTTGAAAAAGGATCAAAAACATTCCATGATATGTTGATGTGTGTCTCTTCTATTCAGAACCAAATGACCCAACAACGTGTGCATACATGAGTTTTGTTGTGTGAAACCATTGTTGATAGAGATATAGGTGCACAAGAGACATACCATTTGCTTCTAGAGCTTCCTCTTTTTTAATGTAGTCATCAATTTGTGGTTCTAAATGTTGGTATGAAGGTTTCCAAACCAGTGCAAGTTGATACATATAATGCCAACAATGATAATTCTCTTACTGATGCATCTACCAAACGACCTACCCATATTGAGCACCTTGTATTGATAGTTGTTGCAAAGTCATGGTCATATGACAAACTTCGACATGGGGATAAATGGTTACCACATAAGAATGCAAATACTATACATGTGTTTCCTTTATTTAACTCAGTTTTTGATTGAGAAGATGACAAGTTTGAAGAATTTTTTTGGTATGATTTGGTGTTATATAAGACCTTCCATGATTTCCACGGAGATATAGGCCACATAGCTAATGAGACAATACATAATTGAGAAAACTTTCAATACAAACCTTGACATGTTGATCACAATCCATTGCTTCCAATCGATCCAACTAGATCTGATGAAGAAGAAGAAGTTCCAAATCCAAATATAAATTCTAGGGAGAATGAGTGGGAGATCATTTGTGGATTGTATAAGAATAAATTTGTAAATTACAATGAGCTTAAGATGCTTGGACATAGGGATCATGATGTTATGCATAATTGGAACACAAATTTTGTGGATGAAGACACTTTCAAACGTTCTATTCATTTTGTTAGCGTCAGAAGTCACTCCTGGATTGCAGTAGGAGCAGAGCCCGACGCCCATCAATTTATGTCACGATTTGTTTATAAAAAGGGGTGATCGAATGGAAGTTAACTCAGAACAATATTGTTCTAACTCCGAAACTAGGACAGGCATGCATGGGCAAGTGAGGTCTTAGATAAACTTCAGATAGTGAGTTGTAGTAAGGGTGAATAGGGGGAAAACTTGTATAGGAGAAATGCAAAGATCTGTCGTAAACATCAGGTTTCTAACAGACTGTAGGAGAAAACATCTAAACGCAAGATCTTCTTACATTCAAACGCAGAAAACCGGAGAATACAACAATGCAACAATAAATCCTTTATCATAACGTAATTACAATAATTCATGTGAACCAGTCAATCATGAACTTTCTCGGTATGAGATGAAAATTAGATGGGGTAAGAAAAATGTCTGTCATTAAACAAGAAATCTTACATATAGATGCATAACCAGAGAATTAGAGTGTTAGTTAAAACTTTACAATCGGGAGCTTCGCTCTACCATCAATCCTTGAAAAAATATCAAAAATAATTATATATACTCATAAACATTTGCCCAACAGAGGCCTCTTAGACTTTCCGGATGAGGCGTCTCTTCAATCAAATCTGGCCTGCACTCCTCTGTCATACGCCACCTTAATTCTACATGGATCACGCCAGGGGGTAGTTGAGCCCTTAAATGTTGAATTAGCATGCACAGGCTTCCCTAGTGAGTCGAGGAATCAACATGGCTTCTGTGGAAAGAACCAGTACAGAGGACCATCTTGGGCAGACTTCCCGTCGAGACATCCATACCTTGCAATTAACGAATGAGGTGAGGTTTCAACCACCCTCTCTCTTCTTCATTTACTCCGAGCAGGTATCAGGGTTGATATCAAGTTGAACTGGCACCTGGAGAACACAATGATCCCTTCTGCAATTATACCCAGCGTTTCGGCCCTTTGAGCAGCTTTTACTATCGCCTCCAAGCGACTACGGGCTGTGACCTTGTGCCTATCTTCAAAGGTGCTTTCGGCGTTTCGGGGTTCATGGATAGGAAGGAGTAGATCCTTTCTCTTCGAAGTTGCGATGGGCGAAACGTCGAGAGGGCCTAATGGGTGCCACGTGCCCCTCCCTGATCTGACGGTCTTGAACTAATTCGGTAATACTGTGGG